>JADBJO010000396.1:676653-681653 GCA_016801955.1 Conus betulinus
AGCTAAGCCAGGATTGCAGAAAGAGAGGCCACCCATGTCACGCTGCTGAGATAGGCTGGAAGACAGTCTTCAGTAGTGTGTATCTGCTCTATTGATCTTGTGACGACAGCCAAAGACAGAGCACACTGGCGTGCTATCACCAGAAGAACACCAAAGACTTTTGAAGAGGTGCGTCACCTCAAAGCCCTGGCAGCAATAGAGTGTGGCCACCAAGCAGAGACCATACTGTGTCAACAACAGACCTCCACTGTCCTGTCTGCTCATGACTCAGCAGATCACGACTTGGTCTACAGAGCCACTCCTCTCTGCACTGAGCCTTCCTCAACACTTAGGGATCACCATGATGATGATGATGATGATGATGATGATGATGATGATGATGATGATGATGATGGTAATGGTGATGGTAATGATGATGTGATGATGGTGATGATGATGATGATGATGATGATGATGATGATGATGATGATGATGATGATGGCGATGATAATGACGATGATGACGGTGAGGAGGAGAAGGAGAAGGATTAGGGTCAATGTATAATGTATGGATTTGTAAGGATAACTGTGGCCTTGTCTGTAACTGTTTTATAGCATAGATGACCGTCATCAGGAAACATGAAACAGAAACAGTGATGATGGTGACGATGCTGGTGATGGTAAAGTAGAGCAATGGTGTTGTTGATGACAGTGAGAATGATGATGATGTCCCCGTGAAGTGCTTTGATGTTGACAGTTATGACGCAGTGGGAATTGTGTGTATGACTGAGGTGAGCTATGCGCTATCTTCCTCCTTCCTCCCCCACCACAGACATACACCCCCATGGGAAGCTGAGGGGATACTTCAGGAGGCTGATGTACTGTGTTCCGCTTTTTTAAAGTTTCTTTTTTCATGATCCCCCTCAGCCCCCCCCCCCCCCCCCCCCCCCCCCCCCCCCCCCACACACACACACACACACCTCAACATCCAACAGTTTCGGAATCTCCCTTCTGGGAATCTTTCTTTGCCATCGACCGTTGCTTTTCTGCCTCTGTAGATTATCCTTTTTATTGTGGAAATTATGACATTCAATTGCAATGTATATCATGTCACCTTTTTGTTATAAATTGGTGCGGATGAAAGTATAGTCGCTGTCAACAATGGACACCAGCTGTCCATTTTTCACTGTAAATTTGTCCATGAGGCCTTCCATGCCTTTTATGAGAGAGAGGCTGATCCAACGAAAACCTATGTCCTTAGGACTGACGCATCGAGCACAGGCTTGGGAGCAGTTCTACTTCAAGACCAGGGAAGAGGCCTACTACCAGTTGCCTACGCCAGTAAAAAGTTGGTAGGAGCTGAACTGAAATACCATACTATCGAGCAAGAGTGTCTCGCTGTGGTTTGGGCAACTCGGCGCTTTTACCCATATCTATACGGACGAGAATTTGTCCTAGAAACCGATCATCACCCTCTGGCCTACCTCCATCGCATCCGCCCGGTTAGTCGTCGCCTCATGGGCTGGGCCATTGAGCTCCAGAGTTTGGAGTTCACATTTCGACATATTCCTGGTAAAAAACAATGTCAAAGCTGATTACCTCAGTCGGATGTCATGAGAAAAATTTTCTGTCTGGAAGAGCAGTTTGTGCAGTTCGTCTTACTGACAAGGACGAAGGGATTTTTACAATTGTGTACATTTGGCAGTAAGATACCCTTAGTATAAATAATTTGCTTCACTTTTACCCGGTAGGTTGCGGGGGCTGCAGCAAACTGTGCCTCGGTGGCACAGTCTTTTTCAGTGGGGGGTATTGTCACGGACGGTCGCCAGCCTACTCAGCCTTGCTTTAGCAGTGTGAAACCACCTTAGCAGTGTCTGCTGGTTTCACACGAGACTGTCACCATTTGGCTGTCAGTGGAAGGGCTTGGCGTGCTGTCCGTGTATTTATTTTTTTTTTTTCCTGCATCCCCCACACTGCATTTTTCTTTTCCACTCTTGTATTGGGTGACAGGAGTGTGGCTGAGCGGTTTTTGCTGCCTGCACGTGTTTTTCGTTAAGTTTGTGTCAGTACAGTTTAACTCTGGCGGAGAGGTAGTGTTCACGAGTTCAGGGTTGGAGGAAGGAGGCAAGAGAGTGAAGTGGCTCTCGGATTTCAACGTGAGTGAGTCGAGTGGGATCGCTGTCCCAGTGCAGTGGTATTACTTTTGATCTGCTTCAGTGCAGATCAGCGGCTGGTCCTGAACCTTTTTGGGTAGGAGGAAACCGCTGCGTGTTTGGGGGAATCTCTATTCCCAACCACTGGCACATCTTCCCTTTGGTCGCCCCAGACCGGTTTCCTTTGGTGGGGAACGGCCTGAACTGAACAGCCCCTGAGTTCTTCGCTGGGCCAGGAGCTGACCAGCATATCTACCTCTTCATCTCCCCCTTTCACCCGCCATTTTGGTGAGTTTCGTACTCAGTTATTTAGGCAAGTTTTTTTTTTTTGTTTTTTTTTTTTTTTTTTTTTTTTTTTATTTTTACAAGTTTAAGTTCATGGTTAGAACATTCTCTTATAGTTCTTGTGTGTTGTTACCTTTACTGGTAACGTTTTCCTTAGATACAAATTCTCCCGTTTTATTAGGTTTCCTGGGCACCTTTGGAAAAGGTACAAACCTTGGTGACCAAGTCAGTTTTTTGCACTCCTACGTAGCCAGGAATCCAGTCAGAAGGGATCTTAATTTGTCTTTGGGGAGAAATTAGTAGTCTGTTTTTGGTTAGATTAAGGTTCTAAGACTGTGTTCCTTATTCATATGTCTATATTGTCTATTCTTTCCTTCTCTTATAGTTAGCTGTCTTTAATTGACAAACACTCGGGACGAACGCATCACGCTGATTGGAGTGCCTGTGTGACTAAGATTAAGTCGGAAAATAAGGGTCTCCTATCCCGACGCCCGCGCTTTGGACTCGGTCCCGTCGTGTTTATCTGTTTTTGTCAGCCCTCTGTCTTTTTGTGTCATTTTTGTATTGTTTTAAGAATATTTCAGTATTTCATCCCATTGTGAAAAAGGGATGAGTTGCTTGATAGTTATTTTCCAGTAAAATTTTGAAAACAAGTGGTTAGACTTGATTAAATAGAGTCCCCACTCACGGGTACACACGCATGCGCGCATGCACACCCAGACACACCCTGATAATTTGCCCTGTACACGTATTGATCGTCGCTGCAGGCGTTGACCCTGTTTGTCTCAGAAGGCCGGATCCACCTCTGGACACCCCTGGAGGTCTGTCACGTCCACCCCTCCCATCTCTGGAACTGACAACGTGGGACCGGGACTTCTTCAACGCTACTGTTCTGGCTGATCCGTGTGGCCCTGGATGTGGGACAATTTAGAGCTGACCGTGCGTCGCAGGAACTCAGACTTGGGTGATGTCTAAGTGTATTCGTGCTTGTGTTGTGTTGCCGTGGACGTGGGACTGAAATAGGAGTGAATTACATGCAGGCTGGCATGGATGACGACGAGGAAATGGTGAAGTCTGGCTGTTTTGGAGTGACTGAGTGGAAATGGTTGTGATTGCTTTGGTGGTGTGAAGGTTTTTTTGACCTGTCTTGAAATCTTATTTAGTCTGTCTCTCCTCTATCGTTCTTCTTTCATTATGAAATTCTTTAATTAGTTGGGCTGGTAGTGGGAGTCCCGGGGGGAAGGAGGTTTTGCTTTTCTTGGGCTTTTGGGTTATTTTGTTCCATAGGTAACTTAGAACTGATAGGTTCTTTCCCCTCTTCTTTACCATTCTATTCTTACTTGGTCTCTCCTCTGTCTTCAGTCTTCTTTGGTAGGCCTCTCTCCCCATATGGAATGAATGAGCATTGTCGATTTATTATTAATAAACTGTTATTGTCTTTGTAAATCCTTGGGTGGTCTGGTTGAGTGAGTGTTTGGGGTGTTTGCTATCAGTTATTGCCAGTGTCGAATTTTCCCCTTTGTCTTTCCCTCCCTTACAAGGTCCTTAACCTTGACACTCTACTCACTTGAGCACTTTTTCCAGTCTCATTCAGGGTTCTGATGTTCCAGGTCCCTATACTGGTCTTGATTTTGGTCGTCAGAAGAGTAGTCAGCGCACTGGCTTCCTGAAGGCTTTCACCAGCTCGCGTCATGGGCTCTACCAGAGAGGGCTCTCCCTCAACCATTTTGTTTTCAGATATTGTCGTTGCAGTTTCTGTAACAGGCTAGTCTTTACAGGATCAGGTTGTTAGCTCAATTCAAACCCCTAACCTGGAGGGCCAGTGAGTGCTAATCGTCTGGTCTCTACCCTTTGACCTGTCTGGCTTGGGTGACCATGCCAAGAGACGGACCTCCCGCCAGCATAGCTCTCACAGAGACGCGCAAGCCCCTCAACCAAGAAATATAAGTCTGGTTGACCTGATGGAACTGGTGATGGGCATGAAGAATAATCAGTGCCTTGCTGGGTGTAAATAGCACTGCTTATTCTTTCTTTTGCACTAGAAACTTGATTTTGTACTGGTGGGAAAAAAAAGTTAGGCAACCTGGGTAATTTTGTTTTACACACATTTGGACACTGTGATATTAAAATGTGATACTTGAATTTAGCAAGGTGCTGAATAAGATATGATTCATTTGTGATTATTGATCTGGCATTCCACGGTAAAATGGCAATCATGTCAGGTGATTTATCAGCCATGTCTCCAAAACAAAAACGGTAGAGTAATACAAATTTCTAGATTACTAACTACACACACAAACATAAAATGTATGTTAAGGAGAAAAATGGGGAAATAACGAAATGATAACAAAATAATTATTAAAAACATAATCAGATATAAAGTGATTGTTTGCAACAATTGGAGATTATCTCCCTCTTTGGAGACTACAAGTTTGCTGAAGGTTCAGTTTGAGAAGCATTTATTATTCCCCATTCACCCACTCAAGCACATACTGTCAGTTGGGCAGAATTATCTACCACTGCAGATATGAAGACTTATCACTCCCCTATTTCTAAAATCTAAGACATAAGAGCAAGATTTGTT
>JADBJO010000396.1:689153-709153 GCA_016801955.1 Conus betulinus
CATAAATGTTAATGTCTCTCTTTTTTTTTCCCTTTGGTAGACTTCTACAAAGTTCAGTTTCCTTAGCCAATAAAAGATTGAAGCTCACATAAATACAGCTAGAGCTCAACCACGCCACTGTCATATAACCACATACAACACAGGACACGAGGAAAACGAAACCAAATGTAGGAGCCATACAGTGAGAATCATTCGGTCCCCGGCCTAAATGGTTAGCTGTGCGAATGCTCATACGTTTCGCGGTCCGTCCTGTGTCTACGAAACGAAAAAAAGAAAATAAATAAAAAACTAAAATCTCCAAGACCCTATTCAGACAGAACAACATAGTGAACGAATGCTTGTATCTATCGCACTATTCAGCCCGATACAACTTTCAGAAAAAAGGGAGATAAGTATCAACCAAGCCTGAAAAATAAAGACATGACTAGATTCCCCTTGACCAAGTGAAGGGAACTGTGTACGGATAAACGGTCTTAACTTGGCCCGGAGTGACCAAAACTCTAGCCGCTAAGGATGGAAAACACAATTGAAGACCGAGCGCTTCTATTATTTTCGAACGAGGACAGACATGCTGTCACACACCCATGTTTGTGCACTCCTTGTGCTTACTCCGTACGCAACGCACAATCACTCCATTCACCCAAAGGAGCACTATCACCACAAATTAAGTTTTCTATAAAACGCTCCCTTTACTCAATGATAAAGAAAAGGGTCTTAAATCTTCTGTTCACTTCAGTGCGTTTTTTCCAACAATTATTTCTTCTCCTCACAAGATATTTCCACACATATAAACAATAATACAATATTCAAAGTTTTATCAAGAATCAAACACACACATACATATTACACTATCGGTTCATTATATTAAATAATTGCAGTAAAGACAAGTCATCTTGACTTGTCGAGGAACTTTCGTGCACTTGGCTGTACCACCTCTGGACCACCACAGTCTGGATCCTCACTAGCTGGTACACCTTAGTCAGGAACACCACTGGACGCTGAGGGATTCTGTAACGAAACCCTAGGTCAGGGTTAACCTCTAAAATGAATTTTATTTATTTTCTTCTCTTTCTCTCTTTATTATTCATAGCTCCTTTTTATCTCCTTTTACATTCACTCCAACATCAAAATAGAATACTCACACGAGTCTTGTTCCGCCAACTTATTCCTACCTACAGTTGGGGTACAGAAAGAAATCTTTATACAACAATATTTTATTCATTTATTTTTCAATTCTTCTTTCTTTTCGCGTTCAACGTTCATCTTTTTCTTTTTCCCAAATAGCGCAATATCCTCAAATCTTTATAAGCAAACTTCTGATATCATTACAATTACACCTTAAGGTAATTGCTTTTTAACCAGTTTACAACCCCAACTGGTACTCACCTTCTAGGGAATAAGCAACAAGCCTACCCTAGTAGACTTGCAGTCTACATCTACACTTTAAACTCAGTGAAACTTTGCCACGCCAGGCATCTTACACACCAAGGGTTAAGCACACCCAAACCAGGGTTGCATAGGACAAACCAGTCCAACCAGGTAGCACACCCAACCCAGGGTTGCACAGGACACTCCTAGTCTAACTATATTAAAACCCAGGAGGGTTGTAATTGGACATCTTCCTATGTCCGTGTCCAGAGCTCCTCTGAAGTAACAATAATTTTCCACCCTTCCTCACATTGGGTGAACACACTTCACAATCCACTCAGCGTCCCACTCTTCCACATCACTTGTGGTTGCACTCCATGAATACAAAAAAGCATCAAACCGTAGGTTCCATTCCACAATCGCAAAAATTACAAAATCTCTTAACACTCTTTTCTTTGATATGAACTTCTCCATTCACATAACACTTTTCTCATTCACATGACACGTGCATATCCCGCTACCAGTTCCATGGTTCAGAACAATTACATACCCACAGATGTGCCTGACCCATTGACATATGTCAGGAAGAAGAACCACCTCTCAAGTCACCATTGGAAGGCTAGAAAGTCAAAATGACACATAATATAGTAATCGGAATGGCTGGTGGGCGAGGTGCAGAATGGTCCACTTCCTGATCCAACAAAGGGTGGAAATCTTGACAGCAATGGTCCATACTGAAGTGGGCTCCAGGCCAGGGACGACCTAGGCTGACTTTTCTTGCTGGCAGGGATAGGGGTCCCAAGGGTGAGGAATGGTATATTTCTCAACCCACCGAATGGTGAAAGCCCATACCAAACAATCCACGCTGAAATGGATTTTGATGAGAAGAAACCAACTGGCAGAGTTAGGGATCTCTCTTATTCGAAGGTCTGTAACCGAGTTCCACACCACTCTCCTGACAAAGCCTACACCAGGTAAACACTGCTCACCTGTGGCATCTGACACAGGCTAGTGCACCACATGAATCATGCTAAGCATCAGGTCCTGTGTCGAACACAGGGCCTTATACTGGACGGCCTGAACTAAATAACGCAACTACATGCTCAAGAAAGGAAACGCATTTTTTTTTAAAGAAAGCTTTAAAAGAAAAATGAAGTGAAGTATTGGAGGATGGGAGCGAAATGCACGGACGTGGCGCGCCCGGGGCATCAAATACAGCTGACTGGTTGACACCTGGCCAATGAAGTAAGGAAATCACTCCTGACAACCACGTTTATACTGGACTAAAAAAAAAAATAAATAAAGGATTGCCCTACCAACTGAAATGATGTACACCCATGTCAGTGAGTATCATTCAGTTATTTGTGATAAACGACACTGACATTGAAGAAAAAAAAAATACTACTGTTCCACCAAATGAAAAAGACAAACAATTTACAAAACAAACACGACGCGTTTCAACCTCGTTAGTTTTGTTCAGGCCAGACAAACAACATTACGTGAAAGACAACAACGTTGCTGTTCTATATACGTGATTCCTGGTCTCTTGGAAATCGTTTGATATTTCTAACCTGTACACTTTTCAGACCTAACATTGTGTGTAATTTTTGGTGGTAGGGTGGAGGTGTTCATCATTGAAATTCCGGTGCGTTGGCCTTTTTTCAAGAGTAAAGTTAATTCCTGTGTCATTTAAAACCTTGTCACTGACCTGCTCTCAGGAAGCCTGTCTGATGTTTCCGACTTTCCTTTCACTGATCTGGAAGAGAAGGTCAGTCTTGGCACTGCCCGCTCACAGCAAACAAAAAGGCCCAAACTCCACTTGTGACCCTACTACCTGTAGATCTCAGTGAGTAAAGATGAACTAATTCTCTAACTGTAAGTCTCTCTGTGGGTGAAGAACTGATCCTCTACCTGTACATCTCTCAGTGAGTAAAGAAGAACTGATTCTCTACCTGTAGATCTCTCAGTGAGTAAAGAAGACTTGACTCTCTTGTGGAATGAATTGTCACTGCTGTAAGGGATGTGTTCAGTCGGATATTGCAGATGCAGTATTTCATACAGTCACAGCTACCTACTGTATCTCTGATAGAATACTGTGCAGATAGATAGATAGATAGATATAGATAGATAGATAGATAGATAGATAGATAAATAGATAGATAGATAGTAGATAGATAGATAGATAGATAGATAGATAGATATGGTTCTTTGTTTTTGTTTCATTATGTTTTCATCCATCTCTGAGTTTCTATCGATTTGATCAGTCTGTCCTCCCTGGCCTGACGCCGTTTCTCCATCAGCATGTTCAGCGTGTACAGATAGGGATTGACGGCCGAGTTCAGGGGAAGCACGAAGATTGCCATGGCAACGTTGACCTCTCCGGACACAGGCACGCCCTGAGAGGCCAGGAGACCAAGCAGACCAATGGGGAACCAACACAGGAAGTCTGACATGGCGATGGTGAACAGTCGGCGGGCAATGTCAGTGTCCTGGGATTTGTGAGACGTTTTGGCCACTGACATATGACTGGTTTGCACAGAGTAAAATATGGTGGTTTGCCCAAAGGCAATAATGACGAACAACACGAAGTTCAGGACAATCATAACAGCAAATGCGTACATATGACCAGCGAATTGTTTCCTAGTTATTGGCAAAGGAATGCAGATGCCTGTCTGACTGTAGAACTCCCAGTGAGCATGACGTGGAAAGAAGGGCACAGCTGCTAACATAATGCCTATTACCCAGCATGCACAACTGGCCAGTTGTGCCTGAGTGCTGCTGAAGTTCAGGAAGTGGAGAGTGAACCGCACGGCCAGAAAGCGGTCCAGAGTGATGAGACAGATGATAGCAGCAGACACTTCAGAAGAAAGCAGGGACAGGAAGCCTGCAAGCTGACACACAGGACTGTGTCTCCATGACTCGTCTTCCCACGCATAGATGTTCCGATACATCCTGTCAGCCATTCCTATCACTGCCAGGTACAGCCCCATCAGAAAGTCGGACACACACAGGTGAACTATCAGCACATTGAAGCCTGTGGATCCTCCTTGTTTGAGGGTCATCACGCGGAACGCCCCGCTGACCAGTTGCCCAGTATGGCCAGTGAGGAAAACACACCAAGCACTCCTCGGTACACACTGGACCTCAGCAGGTCAGCACACATGATGACAGTTCATTGACAGGGGCATGGCAGTTGTTCAGGTCAAAGGATTCTAATAATGCTGCACTGCAGCACATCTTGTCATTTTCAGCATGCACCACTCTGAGCTCAGACAGATCTTTGAGAACGTCCTGCTGAATTTCATCAAGAACACAGCCTGTCATGTCCAGTGTCTGGAGCTTGGGCATTGACTGCATGCTTTGTTCTACGATATGACGTGTGCCACAACCTGACACATTCAGCCGCTGTACATTAGGGAACGTTTTCCCTATCTTGTCATTAATTGTTGGAAGACTGATTCCAGACAGGTATAAATCTGAACCTGTCGAAATACTATGCCGAATGAGCTAGAGGACTGGAGAAGATCCTCATGCAGAAAGTTGGAAAGGGGATTGTTGGAAAGAAACAAGGCCTTCAGATTAAGCATGCCCTGAATAATGTTGGTGAGAGAGACAATGTGGTTGTCACTGAGATCCAGGGTGACCATGTTCATGAAGGAGGTGTTTCCTAACACAGACACATTGCAGCTGGCCAGGCTGAGATAGACCAGCATCATGTTGGATGACAACTGTTCCATCATCATCCCACTGCAACGAGCATTCAGGTATTTCAGGTCTGGAAACTGGCCAGCAGAGAACCAGTGAGGGCAGGTGAAAGCCAGGCCATGGCAGGTGCACTCTGTGGGACAGTGCAGGTCACAGAACAGTTCGTCATCAGACTGTGGGCAGTGGTACATGCCGTCACACATGTGGGAGGGATGCAGACAGACGGAAGAGCCATGACAGCGGTAATACCCTGGACACTGGTAGTGCTCACACCCCTCTTCATCCTGCCACTCTGGGCAGTCATACACCCCGTTACACCTGGTGAACACTGGCAGACAGAAACCCTTGGGGCACTGGTAGTGAGTCTCTGGACATGGAAGAGGCCCTGGGACACCATGTGTCTCTTTCAATGGAGTGATAGTGTGCCAGTGTTTCGTGAAATCAACCACTGCCGGAGGCGCAGGTGGGGGAACGTGGCTTCGTATTTGGTCTCTAAAATCTAAAGCACAGTTGTCTTCGTCTTCTTCCCACTCACACAGTCCTTCTGTCCATCACACTGTCGCACAGGACTGTAACACTGTTGACACATAATGAATGTACAAATATTAGGGACGCGCGCGCGCGCGCGCGCACACACACACACACACACACACACACACACACACACACACACACACACACACACACACACACGCACGCACGCACGCACGCACGCGCGCACGCACGCACGCACACACACACACACACACACACACACACACACACACACACACACACACACACACACAAACACACGCAATCGCTTGTGCGCACGCATGCACTGGACGCATGTTGAATTTTAAGTAGGTTTCTTTAACTAGAATGGTATATCAGAATGAACTGAAAAGCATAAAAGAAAAAACGATGTTCACTTTCTTGATAGCTGAATTATTGAATTATTGATGTTTATCTTCAGATGCTTCTGTGGCAACAGAAGGCTACATTTTCGTGATATACAGATGCATGCATGACATTAGTATGTGTTTCTGTAGTTGGTAAGTGCTAGGGGAAACTCTGTGTATGGGTAGTAGCTGCTTTAGTGATATGCATACCAGTAGGACTGATCTGATGCTTAATTGAAACATTATTTTACTGGTGTGCATGGCAACTCAGTGTGTATATTGCTAATGTCTGCTTTAGTGACTACAATATCCACACCTGTAGGAATGATTTGATGCCTAATTGAAATATTCTTTGACTGGTGTGCGTGGAATCTCTGCCTGTTGAAACTACACAGCAGTTTGAAACCCAAGACAGAGTGGTTCTTCAGTCGTAATTCACCAAACGTTTTTTGATAAAGATGTTTTATTTCTAATGTTAATTGTTTCAGATCAGACACCCAAACGATACAAAAACGACACAATGTCATTGCATTCCGCATGAAAACGAAAGAAAGAAAGAAACTCCATCCCACCCCCAACGACAGTGAGTGTTAATGGCACAGTGAGGAATGAGACTAAGGAGACGTTTCCTTAGTTTGTGTCCAAGAGGATGCTGATCAGACTACAGTGACGTGGTGGCACGGTTTGAAGCTGACTGTGAATCAGACATGAAGCAAGAAAGGCCCATGCACAAAGGCTGTCAGCAGCTGCCTTTAAGTTCCTGTTCCTTCGGATCGTCGACCTAAAACACCTACACATGAACGCCCGTGGTGTCTGCATGCAGTTAAATCATGGAAAAAGTGATCGATAAAGGAAGTTGAAAGGATATCACCTGGAGGATGGCCAGTTGTCTGGGAAGACACACTGGTTTGCGGCATTGTTTGTGATGTGTGTTGTGAGGGTGCATGGCTTATAGGTTCCCTTCAGCCCCTATCCACTTTTTTTTTCAAACGGCACACGAGGTGCCACCATCAAACATGAAGTAACGCCTCTCACGGTCGCTAAGCCGACCCCTACCCATGCCTATCACACACTACGTCAGACAACACAGCACATTAACACAGCTTTATAATCATGCACACTTCTTTATTCTAAACACACACACCATGGAGCCACCACCAGCAATCACCACACATGTGACTCACAACCGCACACAGGTGTCCCACTTCAACGCTGCGCCGCCCCCCCCCCCCCCCCCCCTCCTCCTACCCTGCTACAATGACCTGGGAGACCCTAACCTATCCTAAAGCACCAGTTGTGGTATATCACTGCGACTTGGGGACGCAACGATAGCCCGCACACGTGGTGGCTAACTACCAGGGACAAGGACCAACCCAAGGGGCTCTAATCTTGAAACTACTACAACCCACCCCTCTCCCAAGACCCACCCTTCCTTCTGACCCGGGACCACTACTGCACCGGTCACTACGTCCCTAAGGGAGGCAACGACAGGTACCCTACGCCGTGCTGGCCACTACGTCCCTAAAGTAGGCAGCAGCTAACATCCCTAACCCTACTGCCTATTACTACACCCTCTTCCCACCACAAAGTTTGGACAATCCCTCTTCCACTGAAGACCCTGCTCCTCAGCGTTTGTCTGTGGCCCCTCGCAGGCCAACTCCACCACAAAAGACCCCGCTCCTCGTCGCTAACCGTGGCCTCACGCAAGACGACTCCTCCCCCGCGATGAACATAACACTAGCACCCACACCAGGCCCCCTCTCAACGGCCCGACTCTTGAAGGAACCCCTCCACTGAAAGCTCCGCCAGAACTGAGGTTAAAGGAAAGCCTGGCAGAGCACCCCTCACGTAGCACCTGAACAGGGAGGTCCTTCCCTCCTGGGAAAGAGCAAAAGGCAGATGACCTGGGTGGACTCCCCCTCCCGGAAGAGCACAGGTAGCCAGAGGAGAACTGCCTCACAGACAGCAGACGGCCTGGGTGGACTCTCCCTCCTGGAAGAGCAGCAGGTAACTGGACGCCGCCACTCACCTGCCAGCACGCGGCCGCCGACTGCAGTGATCCGGCCCCAGCCTCGGCACTGAAGCAGGATATCTGCTGAAACAACTGAACAGACAGACGATCAACCACACCAGTTCTGCAACTGGCTGAAAGTGCCTGCCAACAAGGACAACACAGAACTCAGCACAGGCTAAGGGCACACCCAACCCGACGAGGACCTGGCCCTAACTGTGACTCGAAGTCACTCAGCACGAACTAACGGCGCTCTCGCCGCAACAACAAGGAGTACGTCCACTCCGACGAAGAAGAGAAAGCGAAGTGAATCTACCCCAACGCATTCCGCCCTGGTTGGAATCAAGTGACCTTCACTTACAACGCAAAGCAACCTTTGGTCAGAACAGTGTATCCCTCCGCAGAGCTGACACATCCGACTAACGGACTAGTTTTTGATCGTGCAACAACTCGACAATTTACTACAACAACACAGCCGATATTCTGCCCCGCCCTCTCTCATATGGAACCAAAGCAACAAAGGGTAACAGTAGGAAACGAAACCAACTTCCTCCTACCACTCTCTCAATATATGAAGACTGGAAGGCAAGAATATCGTATGTTCTACTTTTCCCGGCCCTCTCCCTCGCCTTACCTTCCTACCTAACCCCGAGGAACTTAGCCTAGCCCCCGCCTAACTAATACCCAACCCTACACACACACACACGCACGCACGGGCGCGCGCGCGTGCATACGCACCCACTCCCACTCTCTATCTTGAGATAGCAGTCTAAACACATGGACGTGTTTTTTTCAGTACCGCCGATCGTGTGACAACGCCCACAATTGGCCTATGGTAGGAAGAGCAAATCTTCCACATGCCAGGAATTAAGTGAAAGGGTCCAGCTGCGTGGTGTACATTCTGACCGTTTACAGCCTCCATGACCATCAATGTGTGGGACTTGAACCTAACCATTTGTGCGATCTGTTCCGTTCCACTGTGAGACATCACATAGGTAAAAGTATAACTGATGTCTGCGACAGAGGCCCTTCGGAATACTCACCTGCTTACTCGAGCTGCATCTTCTAGTCTGGGGGGGACAAGGCTGGTGAATACAGAAGTCTTCATCACTGTTGTCCACACAGTCCTGACGATGGTCACACAGCAGGCTGTAAGGAACTCTCTGACTTCCTGTCTGACAACCGTAGGAAGAAGGAAGTGACGGCGTGATCACCGGACATGTAAGGGATGACGGGATATCCCAGGACTCAGGGTTGTGGCCAAAGGAGTGGGGGTCTTGGGTCCAGCAGTAGCTGGTGGAATCACAAGCCAGAAAACGGTAAACAGTGTGGTTAGAAGGACAGACCGTCAACCCGTCTCTCCTTTCTGTCATCTTCACGTCAGCCAAGGTGATCACAGCTGCAGGAGAGGAAGACCGTGGAGAGGACTGCCGGATGTTGTACTCACACATATATATTTCAGCCTTATCCAACAGAACGTCACCACAGCTACGCAAAGAGATGATACCGACTAACAGTTCCTCATAGTTCCAGTTGCGTGCATTTTTAGCTTCCAGCACACCACATAGATTCTGAAACGTTTTTAGCCAATTCCGTCCCTTGTAGTAGGGTAAGAAATAGACAACGGTTTTGTCCATCCACATCAGCGTCCGTTGGTAGCTGTAGCATGCATATAACATGATTATGAAGCATATTTTGAACATGTCTAGCGTAGATAGTGTAAGGTGGATAAGAAGGGGGAAGAGGAGTAGGAGATGTGATAGAGGAAGAGAGCTAGTGGACACATCATCTTCCACACCAACACCAGCACGTTGGTTTCCTCTCTATTTTATTTCAAATCATAGTTGGAACGAACCAACCACACCAACCTAGTAAGACATAAACAATAACAATCATAAACACACGGTATTATATGGAAAAAAAAAAAACGGAAAAAAAAAAAAAAAAACATAGTCATTCAAATTAAGCCAAGACAAGTTAAAACATTCATAATGAAATTGTGAAACATGAATTACAACAATAGGTCCTAGCTTTAAAGAATATCAGTATATTGTCCCTGCAGCAGAAACACATTACCAAAATTAAGGCGCAGAGTTTATAACAAAAAAAAAAGCACAAAAGGCCTTCTCGTTGCGAACGGTTGGAGGTAAAACATATAATTGCTATCAATAACATAATCATGTCATAATCATAACGTTAACCAAAGTGGATTCCCGTTGCGACCAGCAGGATCAACAATATAATCATTTCATAATCATAACATTAACACAGAGGCTTCTCGTTGCAAACGACAGGAATTACGAACAGTCAAAAGCATGGGTCATAATTTCATGGCGAATAATCAGTATCATAAATGAACATATACATAGGCACACAATCACACAAAGGGAACTCCCCATAGCGAACGGCAGGAACTATGAACAATAAATGAAATTAATTAACATCTAATTTTCAAAAGCAAGGCATCACTTGGCTCATATAGCAGTTACACAACTGTATGGGGAAAAAAGCATCTGCGTAGTGTCCACATATATGATCACATTCAGAAAGGACACATCTTGCACATTAACCTGCCTACTAAAGCTAGTTTTCGTTCTCAGTAGTCACACCCACCTCAGAACAGGCTGCCATGCGGTTTCGTCACTACATAACCCTATTCTCCTCGCCAGCCAACAAGGGTGGTAACATTTTTATAGCCAGTTTGTCTAGTGTTCGAACACAAGGAACCTGCAGGGCGCGCGTTAAACTGTATCCACTAATCACAATAAAAGACAGCAACGTCTGTAATCTATGTTTTCTGGCATCGATTTGTTGAATAAAAACATTACAATATGTGATAATACTGAATAACTGATTTTGATTTCATTCGTATTAAACCCCAGCCCCTGTTTAGTTGCAGAGTTGCTTGAATAATTGATGGTGGGAATTTAGTATGTCACATTTCCAGTTGATATTAAAATGGGATTTGTACAATAAAAAATGTAAGAACATTTAACTTCCATTTACTAGTGTGTGTTCACTATGATAGTAAGTAATCTCTCTGCCCTCACTCTAGGTAAAACATAGCCAAACCAAGGTAAAAAAAAACATCACATACCTTTACATTTACAAACCAATGAATAACGGAATCGGCGTCACAGCCTTCACCACACTCTGCTCCACAAAGAAATGGTCTCAGAGCCAGAATATTGGGAGTATACAGGCCTTCCAACCCATTTCAAAAAGATTTTTCGAGAAGCCCTTTGTGGCCTGAGTCACAATGGAAATCACTAGAAGCGTCTAAAGTGTCTAAACTCTGGCTTCGCTGGGCTGCTCTTGAATAGCCATTCTATCTCCCAGAGCCTGACGACCAATGGGGCCGACCGCCATGTAAGTGGCTGGGTCTGGAAGAGTGCAGAGGAAACAGACCCTTCAGACTCTGTACCCAGGGCAAAATCCAACAACGATTCCCACCTGAGGATATTTACCTCTCTAAAATAATCTCAAGTCTGTCTCAATAAAGACAACACCAACCATAGCTCCACGGTCTCCCGGGGCTGTCTCCATGGCCTATACTTAGTCTTCCAGGCCAAGCCATCCAGACCAGCCATGGTCCAAGAGAGGCTCAAGACCTCCTCAGCAAAAGCGACACAAATTAGGACGTGGCTGAAGTCCAATGGTTGTCTTTTCTAAAACCAGTCTGCCCAGACCAGCCATAGACAAATTATCTGCTGAGTGACCAGCATCTTAATTGGCATTCCAAGCTACCAGCTAGGTTACCCCACACTGCGATTCTATCCCACGTTTGAGGGATTAACCACTGCAAACTCTCTGTTGTCGAAAGTTGGGCTGAATCATATCCTTTACAGTAGCATATACCAGATTTGCCCAATAATCATGAATGGGATTGTCTGCTCACTCAAATCAGATCTAAACTTCTCTAGTGCGCGCACGCACGCGCGTGCGTATATGTCAGTGGTTGTTGCTCAGGCACGCTTGCGTGCGCATGTGTTTGTTTGTGTGTGTGTGTGTGTGTGTGTGTGTGTGTGTGTGTGTGTGTGTGTGTGTGTGTGTGTGTGTGTGTCTGTGAGAGAGTGTGTGAGTGAGAGAGAGAGAGAGAGAGAGAGAGAGAGAGAGAGAGAGAGAGAGAGAGAGAGAGAGAGGTGTCCTGTGTGTGTAATGTACCCACATCAAATGCTTTCAAAGTAATCCAATGGACGTGTTATCACTTTCCTAATTACTTGGAAGTAAATGTTCATTTACCCGCACTGGCTGAAGGCCCAAAATACTTTTGACTCTTCTTTTTTTTTTTCTTCTTCTTCTTCTTCTTCTTCTTCTTCTTCTTGTTTATGTCTTTCTTTCTGTCTTCACCAATGCCATCACATTTGCACACCGGTCCTCAGGAAAAGGTCAAAGGTCCTCATCAGTATTTGGAGATCCTCAGGGCGATAGACACTGGCCATGTCTCCTGTTGCAGTCCCGGAAATCAACAGCGGTCATAGAAAGCGAGTGCTGTTGTCTGGTTTGGTTCTCCACAGAAGCAGAGAAAAATATTTTCAGAAGAGCAAGATACATACCGTTTAATCAAAAACACGAAGAGAACATATTAAAAAAAAAAAAAAAAAAAAAAAAAAAAAAAAAAAACAGCTAGTCACCAACCGCAGTGAAACGTGTGCAAAAGATCTGATCAGCGTCTAGAAGGGCTTTGAAAGTATTACAACAATCAGAACTCAAACCCACAGATGGTCGAACTATCAAAGCAACAAAATGGATAAACCATCCAGAAGAGCTGTTTGACAAACATGTACATGCAAATCAAAGTGTCAACAATAAAATCCACGAAAAAATTAGAAAAACAAATAATCATCTCTGTACTTCTCACCCAGACTTCTCCATCACAATGAAAGAAATAGCAAATGCCTCAAAAACACACAGCCGGGTATTGATGGAATTACAAAGAATATCATTAATCTCAGTCTCCTGCTAACTGTTCCCATCTTTCAAAACAATGTTGTAGAAAGTTCTGCAACAGTGAACATATCCTGAAGATTGGAAAACAGGAATTAATAACCAAATACAAAAACGGCAACCTCTGAAACCCATCACAACGATTGAGGGATAACGGTGAACAGTACAGTGGGAAACGTTTTTTTATGCCATATATTAAATAAAAGAGTATCTGACGACCTCAGAGATAGTACACTTTTATCATACAAACAAGCGGAATTTCAAAAAAAGAATGGCAAGAACAACGGACATGTTTTATTTTTGAAAACGTTACTGACAATATATTAAATGACAGAAAGGATAGATTATACATCTGCTTCATCGATTTTCAGAAAGTTGTCCATCCGTGGTCTGATGACTACACCTTACCACGCTCATTGCAATGGTCTCGTCGAACGTTTTAATAGTACACTGGAGAGGATGTTGCTTGAACGACCTCGTAAATGGGATAGGTGGATACCCGCATTGTTATTCGCATATCGGGAGGTTCCACAGGAGAGTACAGGGTTTTCACTGTTCGAACTGCTGTACGGACGGAAAGTACGGGGGACCCATGAAGGTCCTGAGGGATTTGTGGAGTCAGCCAAAGCGCAAGGAGCTTCGGACCGTGGTGGAGTATGCGGTTTTCTTGCGCAATCGTACAGCTGAATCGTGTGCGGTAGCACAGGAGAACCTGGGGTCGGCAGTGGTGAAGTACAAGCACCATGTTGATGTGAGGGCGAAGCCTCGGACATTACAGCCAGGAATCCGTGTGTTGATACTCTGACCCACCAAGCAGAATAAGCTGGAGTTGACATGGAAGGGACCATATCTAGTTCTGAAGAGAACTGGAGAGGCCGACTATAAGGTCTGCATTAACAATAAGGAGCGGATCTACCACATCAACTTGTTGAAGGAGTTTGTGGAATGTGAGTCACGCAGATCTAGTTGATGTGGCGGCCGTTGTCATCCAAGAACTTCCTGAAGAGGAAGAGGTCACCCCTATGGTGACTAAGGAAATTCCGACCATACCCCTGATGGCATATGAAGGTCCCGATGATGTGGTCATTCTAGCTTAGATGGAGTGTTTGCAGACCAGTTGCTGCGAGACTTTGAACCCAGTGTTGTCGATCGACATACCCGGTTGTGCCGACTTTGAGGCGTGTTCCATCAAGTTGACATGTGACAACCCTGTGAGAGTGAAGCCATACCCAGTGCCTTTTGCACAGAGGGACACTGTGAAGGAGGTGGTGCAGGCTATGTTGGGAAATGGGAGCCATCGAACCCTCAGTATCGCTGTATTGTTCACTCATTGTTCTGGTTAAAAAGAAAGACGGGAGAGTGCGTTTCTGCGTTAAATTCAGGCGTCTGAATAAGATCATGCTGTTCGATGCAGAATCTTTTCCAGACATTGAGTACCTTTTCGCCAAGGTGGGAGAGAAGACAGTATTTAGCAAGATAGACTTGGCGAAGGGATACTGGCAATTCCGATGAGTGACAAAGATCGTGTGAAGACTGAATTCTCTACGCCAGAAGGACACTTCCAATGGAGGGTGATGCCTTTTGGACTTTGTTCACCTGGGGCGGTGTTTACCCGCATGATGAAACGTCTACTACAGCCGCTGCAGAGTGACAATGTGGACAACTTCATTGGTGATATCTTGGTGTCTACAGTTACACAGGAAGGGCATCCACGAGTATTGCGGGCAGTGTATCAACAACATTGCAGGAGTGTTCACTGATGGCGCAACCATCCAAGTGTAAACTCGGAGGCAAGTAAAAAGGTTATTTAGGGCATATGATAGGAGGTGGGGAGGTCAAACCAGAAGAGGAGAAGATGGAACGGATCCACAACGCCTCTCACCCTGAGACCGAGAAGCAAGTTCAGAGTTTCCTGGGGTTGGAAGGCTACTACCACAGATTTATGACCCGCTTTCCGGATATATTGCAAACCCCCTCACAGAATTGACCAAGGAAAACAAGCCATGTCAGGTCAAGTGGGATGAGGAGTGTAAACAGGCTTTCGAGGCACTTAAGCACTTGTTCTGTTGGCCGCTAATCTGTAATTTGCCAGTGCAAGGGAAGGTGCTTGTGGTGCAAACGGATGCATCAGAGATTGGTTTGGGTGCGGTGCTTTTCCTGGAGTATGAAGATGGAAATCGCATTGTTGCTTGCGCGTGCGGGAAGCTCAGTGCTGCTGAGTAGAATTACCCCATTGTGGAGGAGTGCCTGGCTATGGTGTGGGGAATTCAGAAGTTTCAATCATACTTGTATGGGACTCCGTTTGTGGTGATAACTGATCATTTTCCGTTATAGTTCTTGGAGAGGATGAAATCAGTCAGTGGAAGAGTCACGCGGGTGAACTTTGCAGTTGCAGCCATTCCAGTTCATGGTGAGAGCACTTCCAGGACAAGAGAACGTGGTTGCTGACTACCTCAGTCGATTGTAGTGCAATATTGAGTTCATCAGGCGTGTGCGAGAGTGGCAGTTGTACGTTAGAGTTGGTTGTTAGAAGTCAAGTGCTGAAATGGGATTTTCAATCTTTACAGGGGGGTATTGTCACCCTGATCAGATATGCTTTTAAGGATTGTGATGCCTTCTAACATAGGCACACATGTAAACATTGCTAGTCTAGGGTAGATTTGGGATGTTTTGCAGTTGTTGACAGTCAGGACAGAACTAAGAGGGTGTTCATAATTGTGGAGAGGGGCCCTTGCTGTGGCAATGGTAGAAACAATGTATTGTGTGCTGAGAGTCTTGTCAGTGGGGCGGTCGGGTGGGTGTGCTGGTTGATCAATGAGGTTTGTGTTGTGTGATTTGTGTTCACCTCACCTCTGGTTGAGGGGGGGGGGGAGGGAAGTATGTGTCACTCTGTTTGAGTCACAAAGTGTGGGCTGTTTGCTGTCTAGCTGCGGCGTTTGTGCCATTGGTTTTGATAGGCTTCTGTCTGAGTACTAAGGACTCGTGGACCTATGTCCTTACCTTAGTCTGGTGGTTTGTCTTTTCGTTGTGCATCTCCTGTGAGGAGACCCAGGTGCCTTGTCTGTCTTGGGTTGAGAGTGACATGTTTGCCACCAGCAGCAACCCTTTACCACCAGCTACAGCCCTTTGCCACCAGCCACAGCTGCTTGTCGTCAGTTGTCGCCCATTGTCTTCATCTGCGACTCCGATGATCTCTCCTACTGCATCACCATCAGGGTTATCTGTGTGTGATCAAGATTCCCCAGTGCAGTGCATCACCAGGTGGTGAATTGTGTCTCTTACCTTGTGGATCAGTGAACCCATACCCTCCTGTCTGGCTAAGTCAGTCATTTTTGTGTGTTTAGTGACACAACGAAACGTATTACACTGACTTTTTATTTCACTCGGCAAGGACCAAGGACTTTATTGTGCCAGGGTGCAGACTGTGAAAAATGGGACAATGATGAATGTGAAATCCTGAGACAATTCCTAATTGCTATAAAGTGATGACAGAAAGAGACTAAAAACGGCATTGACCTCTCTTCCCTTAACTTTTCTGACAGGGAATGGCAACATTCCTTTTACTGCCCCCATGTGTGTGATCAGAGCATTTTTTTTTTTTAATCCCGTCCCACTTATTCCCAACCGACTCTAGAGGATAATGTGATTGACAGCAGTGTTGTGCAAGATCTTGTAGGTGACTTTTCTTAAACATATCCATTGTCTGTGCTGGGTAATCTGACTGAAGATTCCTTTGAAACTCAACTAGATGACCATGGCTTTGCAAAACAAACACTAGGGAATGAAAATAAAAGCCCTGTTTTCCGAGGTCAATGTGTGCAAAACCCTGCGACAGACAGGAATTAAATCAACACCCAAATTATCCCAATCTAAACGATATCATAGACGGACATTATGTCCTAAGAAAAACACTTGCAAAATGCGTCGTCTGAACAACTAACAAACATTGAAAACGATCTAGAGTACATGTTAAATAATCAGACTGATCGTCATGTTGACTTGGTATCTAAACTAGAAGACTCAAAATTTCTTTGAAAAAGGATTTGAAACTCCAGATTGATAAAAAGATGGAGTCTTTACACTCTAATCTTGATGAATTGAAAACTTTGTTCTTCCAAACTCGACGCCACAGCTGCAAATTTGATCAAAGAAAACCATTCCTTGAAAACCCATCTTAGCACACTTCAGTCTGAAATACGACTGTCTAAGAAGACGTCAATGTCTTCAGTAAGTACATCTACCCAGACTATTGACGAAAATCAAAACGAAGAGTTTTTGTGGTGGCCCAGGTTCCTGTCCGCCTTCCTCACATGCTGCAGTGAATAGTAGCGTGTCCAACAGTCCACCAACTCTAAAGGAGACCATTAGGGAACTTCATCAGGACAGCACGTCCCAGCCTGTGCCGGCAGCTCTACACATGGTGTTGACAGCATGGGTGTGCCTGTTCAAAATCTCTTTGACATACTGGCTAACTTCAGCCAAGGTCAATCAAATGATAACTTTCAGAAAAAACTCCTACTTCCCCCAAAGCTAACGGTATATTCAGTATTGATAATTCCCCCCAATTCCATGGTTCTTATAAACCATTGATTCATAAGCTAAGCTAATCCCCCCCCCCCCCCCCCCCCCTGAACAAATTCTTGATGAAATCAAAAACCTAAATGTCATTCTCTTCTAGTTGGTGATTATGTCATCAGGTATATTGATTCAAGGAGACTACAGTCAAATAATGACCCCCCCCCCCCCCCCCCTTTTTTTTTAATTTGTATTCCGGGTCTAAAACCCAGTGATATCATCCAGTGGCTGCATGGATTAGACAAGCAGGACAAAAACAAACCTAACATTGTGCATGTTGGTACAAATGACTGCCCAGCAGGTCCAATTCCAGCCGAGGTTTTGCATAAGCTAATTGATTTGTGTCATACTCATCTTCCTTCAGCTTATATAGCCTTAAGTTCTATAGTACCTGCTCGTGGAAGGAACCCATTTACTAATGTGATAGCACCTTCAAATAGAAATTTATATACTGCCTGTACTAGCATCAAAATAGACATGATCAATCACCACAGTGCTTTCATTACTGCAAGTGGTGCTCCTCGACAGGCATCATTTAAAGTCAGTACACATCTCAGTGTGAGAGGGACTGCTAGTCTGGCAATAAACTTAAAACAAGTTCTTCCTCAGGACAGACGAATTGGCGTCTATGACCCTCCTCGTAAGGCGCGAGTATTACCCAGATTCACAGGGAGAACTTTGCAGGCGAGCACTGAAGCTGATAGTTCCCATCCCCAAACCTCCCAACGAGCTGGTGTTCCCCCCTTATCATCCTCATCCCACTTCCCTTTGTGCCCTCCCGGAATGATAACCAGGCTGTGATTGAAAAAGTGCAAGGCTAAATCCATCAGCCTTCACACCCCACATTAGCTGGGGAATGATGGTATGTGTGAAGTTTCTTTTCCCCACAAAACAGCCAGTCAGGTGAAACTAGAGGTCCACATCTCACATTGGACCCATCATCTTTCCCCAAAGCGTCCTATCCCATTCCCGTCTCGGGTCAAATGATGTCTTGTTTCCCATATCCCAGATATCCTGACCCACACCTTTACCATACCCTTGATCACCATGGAAGACAAATTTTCCAGAGAGTTTCCGGTGTCAGATCCTGCCAGTGTCATGAATACAATGCCGGGCTGCATCTATAGTATTCCAAGTTGGCCCGCCACAAACATTCCCGTTAACCAGTGTGCCCAGCAACTAATATCTTCGGCATCACAGCTGGCGTACTGACCAGGACATCAGTGATCTTCACCAGCTCTGTGACCACCACCTCCATGATGTAACAATAAGAATATTGATAATGGTCTTGTCATACAGATGCCGGAAATATGTCACGTTCGTTAATTGTGTTCGCTTTAGTTAATTGTGTTCGACCCACAAGGACGAAGCTTTTTTCTGTGCATAAGCATTTGTCTACTTTGTTTAAATTCCCTCTTGGCCATGTATCTAAAAGTATGCTGATAGACTTTATTTATGGTTCTTTTCTTTTTCTTGAATATGAGGTGTGCCATGTTGTTTAAAAGTTGCTCGTTTCATGTGTGACAGGCGTTTCTCGGAAAGCTCGGATAGGGACAGTTTGCATACTAGTGTGAAATATATATTTGTTTTGTGCTGAGATTGTGTCTTGCTCCGGAGTAGATGTTCAGGTTGCTTCTCTTACTTTCAGTCTTGTGTTTAACTCAGCTGGATAAAATCGGTATTCCCATTTTGTTTCCTGTAGTTTTTTCCGCTTAATCTTGCATAACTTTTACACAGAGTGTCACATTTCTTTGTATGCGTTTTCTTCTTAATTATCATCCGTAATTGTATCGATTTTGTCATGGACAAGAACAGTGGCACATCAAAGTGGCTAAATAAAGCTGGGCTCAAAAAAAGGTATTGCAATGTATGTCACCCAATGAAAAAAATATCCGATTTGCCTTCTATCCTATCCTGTCGAAATGACTGTTTTCATGTCTTTTGTTTTTTTTCTGAATCACGACTATCTAATGCAATTTCTGACAATACATTATCGATCCCAGGATACAGCCTTCTTAGACGAGATGCCACAGCAAAACTAGAAACGGGCATGGTGATTTATGTTCACCAATCTGTTAATTATAGACAGCTAAACTTGTTTGATGAATATGAAATTGAATGCTTATGGCAAAAGATTCACTTGATCGGAACAAAGCGAATCCTGGTAGGATTTTCATACAAAAACCCAGACGAAAGAGTCGGGTGGTTCGATCGTTTGAAGCAATGCTTGAAGACGTATCAAAGTTATTTTGTGGAAATAATCTTGCTTGAAGATTTTAACATCGATTTATTCAAATCACAGAATACATGGAAACAAAACTTATGAAATGTGCAATTTATTTTCAATTAATACATTCATCTACAAATATAACATTACAAACAAAAACGTTAATTGATCACATTTATGTTACTAATTCTAACAACGTAGTAGAGACTGTTGTACCTGTCTATGGTCTTAGTGATCATTTTCCAGTGTGTTTAACATGGTCAAAGAAAGGGGTTCAAATCCTCAG
>JADBJO010000396.1:716653-721992 GCA_016801955.1 Conus betulinus
CCATCTACTGTAGCCCATTCGATGGTGTCACATGTTAAAACTGACGGCTTACTGGTTGAGACAGGAACTGTCAATGGGTTTCACTGTTCTGTGTTGAGGGACACAGGTTGCCCTACTGTGGGGGTGTGCCGTTCTTTTGTTCATCTGCACCAGTTCACTGGTGAAGAACAACATTGTCGTTCTTTTGGAGTTAAGATTGAGGTTTTCCCTCTTGCTGTGGTCTCAGTTAGTACACCTTACTTTGAGTGTGAGGAGCTTGCCCTTGTTATTGAGGACCCAGTAACGGATCTCATTCTTGTAATATTCCAGGTGTTACTTCAGCATGTTCAGGTGCTGGTGGATCTTTTGTCCCATGTAATGTGACTACTCGTTTACAGGCAGACAAGGAGAAACAGTTGTCTGCACCGTTGTCAGTGTCTGATTTGTCTGTGCTGGATGTACAGCCTAAGGATTCGCTGCTATGCAGAAGCGTGATACCTCTTTGAGTCGTTTGTTCTCTTCAGTTGTAACTGAGGTACCTTCCCCTTTGACTAAGCCTGTTTTTTTTTTTTTTTTTTTTTTTTTTTTTTTTTTTAATGATGTTCTATGTCGCTTGGTCAAGGACAAGGGTGAAGTTAAACGTCAGGTGGTAGTTCCTCAGGAGTTACGTGACGTTGTGCTTCATACTGCGCATGACAGCATTTTTTTTCTGGTCATTGTGGGATCAGACGTACTCTACAGCGAGTTCTTGCATCGTTCTTTTGACCAGGAGTGTCTCAGTCAGTCAAGGAGTATTGTCGTTCATGTGATACTTGTCAGAAGACTGTGTCTCGTAACCGCGTCCTTTGTGCGCCGTTGCACAAGATGCCATTGGTTTCAGTACCTTTTGAGAAGGTAGTGATGGATTTGGTTGGTCTTTTGGAGGTGTCTTCTTCTGGTTTTCGGTACGTTCTGACGTTGGTGGATACAGCTACTCGGTTTCCAGAGGCTGTCCCACTCAAACGTATTGATACAGTCACTGTGGCGGAGGCTCTTCTTTCCATTTTTTCAAGGTATGGTTTGCCTTCCGAAATTCTTACTGATTGTGGTACTTAGTTTGTTTCGGACCTGATGAAGGAAGTGTACCGTCTGTTGTCTATTTCTTCTGTTACCACTACTCCATACCACCCTCAGTCTAACGGGATGGTGGAAAGGTTTAATGGCACCTTGAAGTCCATGCTGAAGAAGGTTTGTCGTGACTGTCCCAAGCAGTGGGATCGGTACATTCCGGCTGTTCTGTTTGCATATCAGGAGTTGCCGAATATGACTTTAGGGTTTTCTCCTTTTGAGTTACTTTTCGGTCATTCACCCCGTGATCCTATTACTTTGTTAGCTGATAAGTGGACTTTCACACAGATGACTGACGATGACAAAAACGTTTACCAATATGTACATGACTTGCACAATTGGATACTGGACAGTTGTGCTCAGGTACAACGGACCGCTGACAGTCAGACCGACAAGTATAAGGTGTATGCAGACAGAAAGAGCTCTCTCCTCGTTCATTGAAAGTGGGTGGTCAGGTTCTTTGAAAGTGGGTAGTCAGGTTCTCGTTTTGCTCTCTGATGAACAGAATAAGTTGAAGGTTTCCTGGAAAGGGTCCTTTTCTTGTGAAGAAAAAGTGTTCACCTTTCAACTATCGTATTGACATGCATGGAAAGTCCGAGGTTTTCCACATCAATATGTTGAAAGAGTATGTGGTTCGGACGAATGTTGCTGTCAATTTCGATGTTTCTCTTTGTGTTCCTCAGGGATTAGACTCTGCGTCTGCATTGACTAATGAGTTACCTGTGGATTGTGATGTTTCCACTGGTGTTTCAGATGCAGAGTGTTCACCTTCCCCTGTTTTTCCCCCATCGTGTGTACAGGATGTACACTGTTCCTCTGTAGGAGTTGTACAGGATGTACATTGTTCCTCTGTAGGAGTTGTACAGGATGTGAGTGACGATAACGTTTCATTACCTACCTTGTCTGTTCAAGGCGAGACATTTCGTGATGTAAAGGTTGCTCCTGAGTCGTCAGACACTCAAAAGTCTCAGTTGATGAGTGTTTTGGAGGATTTTTCTGATGTCTTGACAGATACACCAGGGAAGGCTGTACAGGTAGATCACACTGTATTAATCTGACTACTGATGTTCATGTTAGGGTCAAGTCTTACCCTTTGCCTTTTGCAAAGAGAGGGAGATAATTCAGAGAGAGGTTCAGGTTATGTTAGATCTTGGAGTGATTGAACCGTCTATATCACCGTACAGTTTCTCCAGTCGTTCTGGTGGGTAAGCCTGATGGCTCAATTCGATTCTGTATCGATTATCGGGCTCTCAATAAGGTCACTGTGTTCAACTCTGAACCGATTCCAGATGCTGAGGATATTTTCTGTCGTTTTTCTGAAGGTCGGTATTTTGTCAAAGTAGACCTTGCAAAGGGATACTGGCAGATACCTATGTTGCCTCAGGATAAGGAAAAGACTGCGTTTCAAACTCCTTTTGGGTTGTTTCAGTGGATGAGAATGCCTTTCATATTGCAGAACGCGCACCAGCTACGTTTGCAAGATGATGCGGAAGCTGCAGTTGTATCAGTTTTCAGCTGTAGGTTTTTTTTTATGACATTATTCTTGCAGCTTGTCTTTGGCAGCAGTTGTTGGACTACGTACGCATGCTTTTGACCCGTCTCAGGTTGTTTGGGTTGACGGCTCGTCCGTCAAAAGTGCTGGCTGGTTTTCAGGTGTTGGAGTTTTTGGGGACATATGATTCCCGTTGGTCATGTTCGTCTGGAAGTCAAGAAAGTGCAAAAGATTTTGTCTGTGGGTAAGCCAACTATGAAGAAGCATGTTCGCTCTTTGTTGGGTCTTTTGTCCTACTATTGCAGATATGTTCCTCATTTTGCTAGTCTTACTGCACCTTTGACTGAACTGACTAAGGGAGATAAGAAGCGTCAGATTGAGTGGTCTGATGAGTGTCAGAAAAGTTTGGAGAAGGTTCAAGCTGTACTCAATTCATTTCCTGTCAGTTCTTCTTCCTAACTTGGATGAAGATTTTGTCTTACGTACAGATGCTAGCAGTAAGGGCATGGGTGCATGTTTCCTACAGGAAAAGTCGGGACTTTACATCCAGTGCAATACGCTAGCAAAAAGTTTTCTGTGGTGCAAGAGAGATACACAACTATTGAAAGGGAGTGTCTTGCTTTGGTCTGGGGACTGGACAAGTTTGCTAGGTTTTTTATCAGGGAGACCTTTTTTTTTTGCAAACTAACCACAGACCATTGACATTTTTGCAAAGCATCAAAAAATAAAAAAAAATAATTGCCTGTTAAGATGGGCATTAAGCATTCAAGAGTACTGTTTCACTGTTGAGCCTATCTCTGGGACATCTAATATTTTCGCAGATTTGTTGTCCACGGAGTAGTGTTATACCATGTGTTTTATGGTCTGCTGATGCTGTATTTTGTATTTGTGATTGATCATTGCTTATTCATTTCTGTCTTTTAAGCTACACACATCTTAAATAGATGTTAGCGAACCGCCCAGAGAAACGTGGACAAACGAGTCACAAGAGAAACCAGACGCGCGTTCGACCTCTTAGGTCTTCTTCAGGTGCAACAAAAATGAAACAAATAACGAAAATGCACTTAGCTTTGATCGCTTCCGTGTTCAGCGCAAGAAAGAAGGCGTTGAACACAGAAGCGATCAAAGCTAAGTGCATTCAACGCCTTCTTTCTTTGAAAACCAGATGAGGCTCAGAAAGGTAGACATTTCCTTCGTGATCTTCATGTATTCAATGTGTGTGTGTGTGTGTGTGTGTGTGTGTGTGTGTGTGTGTGTGTGTGTGTGTGTGTGTGTGGGTGTGTGTGTGTGTGTGTGTGTGTGTGTGATGTTCCTTACTAGTGTGGCGCGCCATATGAAGGAGAAAACATTCCAAGGCCTACTGGAAGGTGGTCGTGCCTCAATAAAACATGGGTCACGGCCATGTGCTCCTGTAAAGTGCCGAGACTGGCCGACTGTGCTCCTCTCTTTGCACAGTTTTCCATCATATCGTCACCTGACATACCAATGCGAGGTGAGACAGGCCAGAGGCTGTAGCAGCGACCATTGACCTCAAACCCCCCATCCTGACACTGGGATTGCCGCAGTCCTCTTCGTCTCTGCCGTCCAAGCACTGGATCATCCTGTTGCAGGCCAGGTGAGGCTTGAAGCTTGGCCAGGTGTGCACGGAACAGTGCCACTGATCCTCTGGGGTTGGGGCTGGTGTCTTGAATTCTGTGGAGAAAGACAATTAACATAATCATAATCATCTTAAATGATGCATCTGTAGACTTTTTCTTTTTTAACACTCTTTGTAAACCAGGCGTCAAGTAGCGCATAACACTGGGTCTCTTCACACACACACACACACACACACACACACACACACACACACACACACACACACACACACACACACACACACACACACACACACACACACACACACACACACACACACACACACACACACACACACACACACACAAATGCGCGCGCGCGCTCGCGCATACACACACACACACACACACACACACACACACACACACACGCGCGCGCGCGCGCGCGCGCGCGCGCGCGCGCATACATGCACACAAGCACACACGAACGCATGTACGCACGCACGCGCGCACACATGCACGCATGCACACACGGATGAACGCAGGAACTCATGCACGCACGCACACACACGCACACTATTATTATTATTATTATTATTATTATTATTATTATTATTATTTTTGTTGTTGCTGTTCTTGTTGTTGCTGTTGTTGTTATCATCCTCATCATCATCATCATCATCATCATCATCATCATCATCATCATCATTATCGTTATTACCGTTGTTATTACAGCTACTGCCACTAGTACTTCTGTTATAACTACTACTACTACTACTACTACTACTACTACTACTACTACTACTACTACCGGTGGTGGTGCTGCTACTGCAGCTGATGCTGCTGTTTCTGCTATCAACATGCATGAGTGTGTGTGTGTGTGTGTGTGTGTGTGTGTGGGGGGGGGGGGGGGGGTTGCATGCGTGTCTGCGTGCGTGCGCATGCGTGTGTGTGCATGTGTGCGTGCGTGTGTGTGTGCGTGCGCGCACGCGCGCGCGCGCGCGCGCGCGCGCGTGTGTGTGTGTGTGTGTGTGTGTGTGTGTGTGCGTGCATGCGCGCGTGCATGCGTGCATGCGTGCGTGCGTGCGAATGTGTGTGTGTGTGTGGTGGGGGGGGGGGGGGGGGTAGGTCAAAGTCAAATATATTTTATTTCTTACTTTCTTTTTCTTTTTCTTTTTTTTTAC
>JADBJO010000396.1:724911-735593 GCA_016801955.1 Conus betulinus
TGTAAAGTTCAAGTTTACGGCACAACAAAGAACGGTTGATGACATCAAAAGCTATGAAGAGAATACCTGCAAATTTATTCTCATTTATGCTGCAAAGACGACTGCCCATAAGCTGTACGAGCCCGAATGATTTTCGTGGAGAAGTTTGTTATCAGCAAAATAAGAATACAGAGACTTGTGCATGCGTTTTTCGATCGGTTTTGCAATAACTGATGAAATGGATGTCGCTCTGTAACTTGATGGGTTTGAAGAATCCCCGGTTTTATACCGAGGAATAACGTTAGCTTCCTTAAATTTTAGAGGAAACGTTTGTTTATCTATGCATAAATTGTAGAAGTATGTCAAAGTATCTGTGATAACAGGACATGACAAAAGTATTTTTGTCTCGATACCATCTAAATCACAAGTATTTAATTGGGTTGAAGTAGACAACGCTTTACTAACATCTAAAACGGTCATGGGTTTCAGACTAAATGGAACACGAATATTCTTAGAATGGATGTATTGTTCTAAATAATTAAGATCATTTTCACTAGATTCATCATTAAATATGATTCTATCTGCTATGGTTGAAAAATGATTATTTAGTTGATCTGTGGACAGGTCTGAACTCATTTGTTGACTTTTGACACATGTTTATTAGTTAATATGTTAATTGCTTTCCAAATTTGCCTGGTATCTTTGGTTGAAGTTGACATTTCTTTTCTGAAGTAAGTACGTTTCGATTTCCGTTTGAATGACGTCACTTTAGTTCTTCGCTTTCTGCATTCGTCATTCATTCTGAAATTACTCAAATGATTTCTGTTATTAATTTCTGTGTCAAAATATTTAGTTATCCAAGGAGGTTTTGTTCCTGTTTAATCCTTTTCTTTATAAATGGGGCGTTTTATTATATATATGGAGGTACACGTATCAATCCAAAACCCAGCTGCTTTATTTGGATCTCTGATTTGATAGATAAGGTCAAATTGTGCTTCAGAAAGGTCAGTAAGGAAACCTTCTTTAAAGTTTCTAAAGCTTCTCTAGTAAATAGCTTTATGACCTACTTTTGGATTTTTTACACGGTTTTTGAACCAAGTAAGACAAATTGGGTTGTGATCACTGCAGCCATAGGGAGGGGAACAAAGTTCAATAATGGATTGTTTTGCATTTGTGTAAATAGGATCTATTACAGTAGCGGAATTTTCAACTATACGTGTTGGTCTATCGATTCGTTGTTCTAATTATGTGGTGTATAGTTTTGATACCACTTTGATTTTGTTTTTAACAGATTGATGTTAAAATCTCCTAAAATAATTGTGGCTTAACTTAGAATGGTCACTTCATCCATTATTGCATTAAATCTGTCCTGCCAATCAGTGGTTTCTGATGGGTTTCTATAGACAAAGCCTATTGCAAGCGGTTGGTTATGTTTCATACTTATTTCAATCCAGACAGATTCAACACCATAATTTTCAAAATTAACTAGCCTTTTACATTTTAATGAGGAAGCATGATATATAAGTAAACCAGTGGATTTTGGTTTATAGGGGTGTAGTCACATTATTTGGTATCCTGACATGTCCATTTCTGCATCTGATGTTTGAGAGGATAACCGGGATTCAGAAAAAAAAAAAAAAAAAAAAAAAAAAAAAAAAAAAACACCTGTTTCCATCATTGCGAAGTATAGTTGCAATATCATCTCTTTTTGTTTGTTTGTTGCGTTATTGGTATTAAGGTACCCTACACGAAGTCCATGTTTGCATGGCCATATGTCTAAAATCCTAGGCATGTCGCAGTGTGTATAGCACTAGGTATGGCTTAAATAGAATGGTGAGAGGGAACACTGAATAAATCACTGCTTATTTATAAAACAAACATTCAGTTTCTAAACCAGTGGCCTAACTATCAAAATTCTAATAATGCTATAGAAAAAAAGTCATATAAAGATCACAAGAGAAGGTAAGAGTAATCACACAAAGGATCAAATCTAAAAAATCTATAAAAAAAAAATTACAAGTATCAATGAAACTGCGAATCACACACACACACACACACACACACACACACACACACACACACACACACACACACAAATGAAATTAGATTCCAAATTAATCTGTGCAAATTTTCACACAACACAATGTGAAAACCTATAGAGTATTTCAAAGACATAAAGAAGAAGTAGAAGAAGAGGAAAAAAAAAATAAATAAATTAAAAAAAAAAAAAAAAAAAAACCTACGTGAACAATACCAAGAAACGTTGTGTACGAACGTAAACAAAACACTTTAAAGAAAAACCAAACAGGAAAGCGCAATCAGTCTGAACCCTCTTATGAATAGGCAACTGCATCACACACCATGCTCTCTCTCTCTCTCTCTCTCTCTCTCTCTCTCTCTCTCTCTCTCTCTCATTGCCCTCTCTCTCTCTCTCTCTCTCTCTCTCTCTGTCACTCCCTCTGACCCCCATGACCTCCCCCCTCCCACCGCTTCCACACACATACGCACGCACGTTGTCATGTGAATGAGAAAAGTGTTATGTAAATGGAGAAGTTTCATTTCAAAGAAAAGAGTGTTAAGAGATTTTGTAATTTTTGCGATTGTGCAATGGAACCTACGGGTTTGATGCTTTTTTGTAATCATGGAATGCAACCACCAGTGATGTGGAAGAGTGGGACGCTGAGTGGATTGTGAAGTTGTCACACACCCATGTTTGTGCACATCCACACTTGCACTCACAAACACAGTATGCTTACTCCGTACGCAACGCACATCACTCCATTCACCCAAAGGAGCACTATCACCACAAAATTAAGTTTTCTATAAAACGCTCCCTTACTCAATAATAAAGAAAAGGGTCTTAAATCTCTTTTTCACATCACTGCGTTTTCCAACAATTATTTCTTCTCCTCACAAGATATTTCCACACATATGAACAATAATACAATATTCAAAGTTTTATCAAGAATCAAACACACACACACACATGTTACACTATCTGTTCCTTATATTAAATAACTGCAGTAAAGACAAGTCATCTTCTTGACTTGTCGAGGAGCTTTCATGCACTGGGCTGTACCACCTCTGGACCACCACAGTCTGGATCCTCACTAGACTGGTACACTTAGTCGGGAACACCACTGGACGCTGAGGGATTCTTCTAGGGAATAAGCGACAAGCCTACCCTAGTAGACTTTCAGTCTACATCTACACTCTATACTTAGTGAAACTTTGCCACGCCAGGCATCTTACACCCACCAAGGGTTAAGCACACCCAAACCAGGGTTGCATCGGACAAACCAGTCCAACCATGTAGCACACCCAACCAGGGGTTGCATAGGACAATCCTAGTCCTAACTATATTAAAACCCAGGAGGGTTACAATAGGACATCCTCCTATGTCCGTGTCCAGAGCTCCTCTGAAGTAACAATAATTTTCCACCCTTCCACACATGGGTGAACACACTTCACAATCCACTCAGCGTCCCACTCTTCCACATCACTGTGGTTGCATTCCATGAATACAAAAAAGCATCAAACCCGTAGGTTCCATTCCACAATCGCAAAAATTACAAAATCTCTTGACACTCTCTTTCTTTGAAATAAAACTTCTCCATTCACAAAACACTTTCCTTTTTTTTTTTCTGTCCCAACCTCTGCGCCACCTCAGAGGCAGTGCACCCACGCCGATCATTCCGACACCCTGTTCACAGCCACAGCCCAGCCGGCCCCACCGCAGCCCCGGCACCAGCAATCCACAGGGAGCAGTCAATGTCAAGTCGTCAAGAGGCAACCCACGGGAGGAGACACTGCACTGCTGTCGAGTCACTTCAGTGGTGTTCAGTGGCGCCTGTTCTGATCTAACATACGCAGGACACCACCTACTAAGCCCCCTACTGACGACAATAATTGCTTAGTCGCGGAGCCGGCGTGAGAGAGAGCTCTCCCTCCGGAGGGTGCCACCACGTCTGTCCAACGACAGTCCCCCATGGACTCGCCGATACCGGGTGACCCAGACGGAACCAAACCATGGCCACAGACGTGCAGAGGACATCGAAACTGAGGTCACCATGAGAGCAGGGCATGAAGGGCCACAGAATTTAAGACTTTTTTTTTTTTTTTTAATGCTGATCGATGAGAATGAGGATGATTAAGATGATGCTACGGATTTCCATTTTGGTCTGAGACTACATGGCAGGGCTGTACTCTACGCTTCCCTTCATAATATATCCCAGCGTCAACCAGGCCCGAGAGATATACACACCTGCAGTGTTGGTCAGGAAATTTGAGCAACACTCTCAGAAACGCATCCATTAAGTGGATGAAACTCGACTGTGTGGTCCCAGTCTTCCCAACTGAGCCCGCAGCAAACTCAACTCTGGGTAGGAGCCGGTCGGGGCAGAAAAAAACCCACATGACTTCTGATGGGATTCGAACCCACGACCTCCCAGCCGGGAGTCCACGACGCTAACCACTTCGCGACGGCAGCTGGTCAAAACACTTTTCTCATTCACATGACACACCCCCAACCTCAGATTAAAAAAAAAAAAAAAAAAAAAAATGATTCATCATTTTTTTTCTTTTTCCAAAGAAGAGTATAGGAGTTCTCAAATATATATACCATTGACATTATTCTCAAAAAGACTTTCCCAAAAGAACATGAGTACATGTGAACAGAAAAATGTACATACAAAAAACATTGTTTGCAAAAAAAAAAAATTCAAAAACGGCATCAATGTATCAACTGTCATCCCCGCAATTAATCAATATTGCAGACAACAACATTCCATTACTCACATACAAATATATAAGCTCAACTTTCAACAACAATAATTTCAAAACACACACCCTGCTAATTGCTGTCGAGATAAAATATCAGCGATCACATTGCTGGACCCTGAAATTGGATCAACCCTAAAACTGAATTGCTGGATCGCCAAAGACCACCGCAACAGACGGTTATTCTTTGTTTTTGATGTCTTCGAAAACGTCAGAGGTCTGTGATCCATCTGCAAGAAGAAAAAAAAAAAACCCTGCCTGTCAAGAAACGCTCAAATTTTGCAAGTGCCCACACAATCGCTAAGCATTCCCGTTCAATAGTAGAATACTTTGACTGTGCATCAGTGAACTTCTTACTTGCAAAGTGTACAGGATGCAATAAATCTTGATGTTCCTGCAAAAGAACAGCACCCATTCCTGTTGAACTTGCATCAGTCCTGAGGACAAAATCTTTCGCTAAGTTGGGCAAAAGTAAAACAGGAAAAGAATTAAAACATTTTGAACTGCTGCCAAAGCATTCTGACAATCTACAGTCCAATCAATAGATGAATGCTTGGTACCCTTTGTCAACTCAGTTAATGGAGCTGTGAGAGTTGCAAAGTTAGGAACATAACGCCTGTAATAAGATAACAAACCAAGAAGCGAACGAACCTGTTTCTTTGAACATGGGGTTTTGACTGCCAAAATCTTTTCCATTTTCTTCTTTTCTGGCTGCATCGAACCCACAGCAATTGTATGCCCCCAAAACTCCAGTTTTTGAAAAACCCGCCATGATTTTTGATGGCCTTGCTGTCAAACCAAAGGAAAGGAGTCTTTCAAAAACATTTTTCAAACATGTCAGTAGATCACTCCATGTTTGTGAAGCCAGCAAAATACCATAAAAAAAAAAAAAAACTGACAGCAGACAGTTCATGCAACCTGAGTTGTCTCATCATTCTAGCAAAGGTTGCCGGTGCATTCTGCAAACCAAAAGGCATTCGCAAAAAAATGAAAATCCCAAATGGTGTCTGAAAAGCTGTCTTTTCTTTACCTTCATTACTCATCGGTATCTGCCAATAACCTTTGGTCAGATCAATTTTCACAAAATACTTGGCTTGACTCAGTTGACTAAACAAATCTCCACATCAGGTATTGGTTCAGAATCAAAAACAGTCACTTTGTTAAAGCCCTGTAATCAATGCAAAATCTGACTGAACCATCTGGTTTTGAAACCAGCACCACAGGAGCCACATATGGAGAATTTAACTTTTCAATGACCCCAAGATCCAACATGACCTTTACCTCTCTTTCAATGATTTGCTTTTTTGCAAAAGGTAAACGATACGACTTCATTCGTACAGGAACATCTGTTGTCAACCGTATCCTATGAGGTTGAACACCAACTGCAGATCCTGGCTTGTCTGTAAGTATATCTGTATAATCCTGTGGTAAAACACTTTAGTTGAGTCACCTGAGACGGTTTCAAGTCCTTGTTGATCTTGACATCCTCGTAAGTTTCACCTTTGAAGAATAATGTAGGCAGCTGAATAGCATCACCACCAGTGTCCTGAACCACACCAACAGCAGTTTCATGAATTACAGGCACCTTGTGACACACAGAAGGCTTGTCAACAGGTTGTAAATGTTCTGTCACACAATCTGTTGGTAACACACCTGAAATGTCACATGCCAATGCTAAAATCTTATCATCAGGAACAGCAACTTTGTTGATCATAACATCAGATCTGTGGAAGTACTTTTTCAACATGTTAACATGGAATTTTTTCTTCACACCATTCATATCAATCCTGTAATTAACATCAGAACATTTTTCAATGATGACGAATGGTCCTTTCCACATTACATGCATCTTGCTCTTGTCATCTGTCAAAAGCACCAACACACTGTCACCCACAGAAAACACACGCATCTTTGCTCCACGATCAGCATACTTTTTTATGCGTAGTTGCACTGCTATAAGCATTTTCTTGGGCAATACGACATGCATCTGCTATACGATTTTGTAAATTAAAAACATAATCAAAAACTTTTTTTTTTCTTCTTGAGACACATTGTCCCCAGACCATGACTTTGACAGGATGCTAATAGGTCCTTTTGGTGAACGACCAAAACGCAACTCAAATGGAGAGAAAACCTGTGCTCTCATTTGGCAATTCTCTGTAAGCAAAAAGTATGGCTAGAATGTATCGATCCCAGTCTGATGGTCTTTCCTTAGAAACTTTTTTCAACATCATCTTGAAAGTACTATTAAATCTTTCCACGAGCCCATTTGACTGTGGATGGTATGGAGATGTAGTACATGCAGAAATTGAAAGTAAACGAAACATTTCTTTCATGAGATCTGACACACAAACTGAGTACCCAAGTCAGATAATATTTCATCAGGAATTCCCATTCTGGAAAAAAAATAGAAAGTAATGCTTCTGCCACAGAAATGGTGTCAAACTTTTTCAAAGGTATAGCCTCAGGATACCTGGTAGCAACATCCATGACCGTGAGCACATAACGAAAGGTAATTGGCAGATACCGATGAGTGATGAAGATAAAGAAAAGACAGCTTATCAGACACCATTATTTTGTGCTTCTTCATTTTTTGCGAATGCCTTTTGGTTTGCAGAATGCACTGGCAACTTTTGCTAGAATGATGAGACAACTCAGGTTGCATGAACTGTCTGCTGTCAGTTTTTTTGATGATATTTTGCTGGCTTAACAAACATGGCGAGATCTACTGAAATGTTTGAAAAAATGTTTTTGAAAGACTCCTTTCTTTTGGTTTGACAGCAAGGCCATCAAAAATCATGGCAGGTTTTCAAAAACTGGAGTTTTGGGGGCATACAATTGCTGTGGGTTCGATGCAGCCAGAAAAGAAGAAAATGGAAAAGATTTTGGCAGTCAAAACCCCATGTTCAAAGAAACAGGTTCGTTTTTGCTTCTTGGTTTGTTATCTTATTACAGGCGTTATGTTCCTAACTTTGTAACTCTCACAGCTCCATTAACTGAGTTGACAAAGGGTTCCAAGCATTCATCTATTGATTGGACTGTAGATTGTCAGAATGCTGCTTTGGCAGCAGTTCAAAATGTTTTGAATTCTTTTCCTGTTTTATTTTTGCCCCCCAACTTAGCGAAAGATTTTGTCCTCAGGACTGATGCAAGTTCACAGGAATGGGTGCTGTTCTTTTGCAGGAACATCAAGATTTATTGCATCCTGTACACTTTGCAAGTAAGAAGTTCACTGATGCACAGTCAAAGTATTCTACTATTGAACAGGAATGCTTAGCGATTGTGTGGGCACTTGCAAAATTTGAGCGTTTCTTGACAGGCAGGTTTTTTTGTCTTGCAGATGGATCACACAGACCTCTGACGTTTTCGAAGACATCAAAAACAAAGAATAACCGTCTGTTGCGGTGGTCTTTGGCGATCCAGCAATTCAGTTTTAGGGTTGATCCAATTTCAGGGTCCAGCAATGTGATCGCTGATATTTTATCTCGACAGCAATAAGCAGGGTGTGTGTTTTGAAGTTTTGCTGTTGAAAGTTGAGCTTATATATTTGTATGTGAGTAATGGAATGTTGTTGTCTGCAATATTGATTACTTGCGGGGATGACAGTTGATGCATTGATGCTGTTTATGATTTTTTTTTTTGTTGTTGCAAACAATGTTTTTATGTATGTACATTTTTCTGTTCGCATGTACTCATGTTCTTTTAGGAAAGTCTTTTTGAGAATACTGACAATGGTATATATATATATATATATATATATATATATATATATATATATATATATATATATATATATATATATATATGATGAATCTTTTTTTTTTATCGGAGGTTGGGGGGTGTCATGTGAATGAGAAAAGTGTTATGTGAGTGGAGAATTTTCTTTTCAAAGAAAAGAGTGTTAAGAGATTTTGTGATGTTTGCGATTGTGCAATGGAACCTACGGGTTTGATGCTTTTTTTGTATTCATGGAATGCAACCACCAGTGATGTGGAGAGTGGGACGCTGAGTGGATTGTGAAGTGTTTTCACCCAATGTGAGGAAGGGTGGAAGATTATTGTTACTTCATAGGAGCTCTGCACACGGACATAGGAGAATGTCCAATTGTTACCCTCGTGGGTTTTAATATAGTTAGGACTAGGATTGTCCTATGAACCCTGGGTTGGGTGTGCTACATGGTTGGACTGGTTTGTCCGATGCAACCCTGGTTTGGGTGTGCTTAACCCTTGGTGGGTGTAAAGATGCCTGGCGTGGCAAGTTTCACTCAAGTATAGAGTGTAGATGTAGACTGGAAGTCTACTAGGGTAGGCTTGTCGCTTATTCCCTAGAAGGTGAGTACCAGTTGGGGTTGTAAACTGGTTAAAGCAATTACATTAAAAGGTGTAATTGTAATGATAACAGAAGTTTGATGATTATAAAGATTTGAGGATATTGCGCTATTTATATTGGGAAAAAGAGAAAGATGAACGTTGAACGCGAAACGAAAAGAAGAATTGAAAATAAATGAATAAAATATTGTTGTATAAAGATTTCTTTCTGTACCCCCAACTGTAGGTAGGAATAGGTTGGCGGAACAAGACTCATGTGAGTATTCTATTTTGATTTTGGAGTGAATGTAAAAGGAGTTAAAAAGGAGCTATGAATAATAATAAAGAGAGAAAGAGAAAAAAATAAATAAAATTCATTTTAGAGGTTAACCCTGGACCTAGGGTTTCGTTACAGAATCCCTCAGCGTCCAGTGGTGTTCCCGACTAAGGTGTACCAGTCTAGTGAGGATCCAGACTGTGGTGGTCCAGAGGTGGTACAGCCCTGTGCACGAAAGCTCCTCGACAAGTCAAAAGAGATGAGTTGTCTTTACAACAATTATTTAATATAATGAACTGATAGTGCAATGTGTGTGTGTGTGTGTGTGTGTGTGTGTGTGTGTGTGTGTGTGTGTGTGTGTGTGTGTGTTTGATTGATAAAACTTTGAATATTGTATTATTGTTTATATATGTGGAAATATCTTGTGAAGAGAAGAAATAATTGTTGGAAAACGTACTGAAGTGAAAAAAAGATTTAAGACCCTTTTCTGTATCATTGAGGAAAGGGAGCGTTTTATAGAAAACTTAATTTTGTGGTGATGGTGCTCCTTTGGGTGAATGGAGTGATTTCAGTGGGAAACATGGGCTGGGTACTGGACATTGAGTTCAGTTCCCGCTGGGCAGGGAAGACATCCGGGTTCCGATCGTAGTACGGTGACCCTGACTCTATGTGAGGATGTACACGGGGGGTCAGGCAGTCTGTGTGGGGGTGGGTTAGGATGACGCATTGGTTCAGGCTGAAAGCATTGATTCTGATCATTAGGTTGCCTCACCAAAGAAGGACAATACTGCATGGACTGTAAATGGGGTGTGGCACGGTTTCTAACCTGGCCATTGTTGCAGCCAGGATGCTGTTGGCGCGGGAAGTTGGAACGATGGACAGCGGCATAGCTAGAGACCTGGTCTGGGCCCTCTGTGTTAAAAGAAGATTAACAATGTGAATAGTAGCTACGCTGGCTAACATTAGCTATAGGAATAGAAGGGTTATTTGACAAACGGGCATCAGGAGCATTCTCATGGTTAGCTTGTGAGGAGTAGTTGGAGGGGTAAGCATGCCAGGTATCATGGAAGCTGGGGACAGGCTGGGAGGTATGAGGAATACCGTGAAGAGTGGAGTGCAACTGCTGGTCGGGAGACATGTCAGAAAGTATGGCATCGTTAAATCTGACATTGCCAGCATTGGATCTGAAATGAAAATCCCGTGAATAGCTGTTGCCTCCATGCCGACCGTTTGGCAAATCCCGCTCTGTCTGATGACCTCTGCGCTGTGGCAGTGTGTCTACCAGCCAGTCCAAGACAGTGCTCTTGAATTTAGAGGCCAGCTGAGCTGTACCCTTAAAA
>JADBJO010000396.1:749096-781596 GCA_016801955.1 Conus betulinus
ACATGGCAGGGCTGTACTCTACGCTTCCCTTCATAATATATCCCAGCGTCAACCAGGCCCGAGAGATACACACACCTGCAGTGTTGGTCAGGAAATTTGAGCAACACTCTCAGAAACGCATCCATTAAGTGGATGAAACTCGACTGTGTGGTCCCAGTCTTCCCAACTGAGCCCGCAGCAAACTCAACTCTGGCAGAAAAACCCACATGACTTCTGATGGGATTCGAACCCACGACCTCCCAGCCGGGAGTCCACGACGCTAACCACTTCGCGACGGCAGCTGGTCAAAACACTTTTTCTCATTCACATGACACCCCCAACCTCAGATTAAAAAAAAAAAAAAAAAAATGATTCATCAATTTTTTTTCTTTTCCAAAGAAGAGTATAGGAGTTCTCAAATATATATACCATTGACATTATTCTCAAAAAGACTTTCCCAAAAGAACATGAGTACATGTGAACAGAAAAATGTACATACAAAAAACATTGTTTGCAAAAAAAAAAAAATTCAAAAACGGCATCAATGTATCAACTGTCATCCCCGCAATTAATCAATATTGCAGACAACAACATTCCATTACTCACATACAAATATATAAGCTCAACTTTCACAACAATAATTTCAAAACACACACCCTGCTAATTGCTGTCGAGATAAAATATCAGCGATCACATTGCTGGACCCTGAAATTGGATCAACCCTAAAACTGAATTGCTGGATCGCCAAAGACCACCGCAACACAGACGGTTATTCTTTGTTTTTGATGTCTTCGAAAACGTCAGAGGTCTGTGATCCATCTGCAAGAAGAAAAAAAAAACCCTGCCTGTCAAGAAACGCTCAAATTTTGCAAGTGCCCACACAATCGCTAAGCATTCCCGTTCAATAGTAGAATACTTTGACTGTGCATCAGTGAACTTCTTACTTGCAAAGTGTACAGGATGCAATAAATCTTGATGTTCCTGCAAAAGAACAGCACCCATTCCTGTTGAACTTGCATCAGTCCTGAGGACAAAATCTTTCGCTAAGTTGGGCAAAAGTAAAACAGGAAAAGAATTAAAACATTTTGAACTGCTGCCAAAGCATTCTGACAATCTACAGTCCAATCAATAGATGAATGCTTGGTACCCTTTGTCAACTCAGTTAATGGAGCTGTGAGAGTTGCAAAGTTAGGAACATAACGCCTGTAATAAGATAACAAACCAAGAAGCGAACGAACCTGTTTCTTTGAACATGGGGTTTTGACTGCCAAAATCTTTTCCATTTTCTTCTTTTCTGGCTGCATCGAACCCACAGCAATTGTATGCCCCCAAAACTCCAGTTTTTGAAAACCCGCCATGATTTTTGATGGCCTTGCTGTCAAACCAAAGGAAAGGAGTCTTTCAAAAACATTTTTCAAACATCTCAGTAGATCACTCCATGTTTGTGAAGCCAGCAAAATACCATAAAAAAAAAAAACTGACAGCAGACAGTTCATGCAACCTGAGTTGTCTCATCATTCTAGCAAAGGTTGCCGGTGCATTCTGCAAGCCAAAAGGCATTCGCAAAAAATGAAAATCCCAAATGGTGTCTGAAAAGCTGTCTTTTCTTTACCTTCATTACTCATCGGTATCTGCCAATAACCTTTGGTCAGATCAATTTTCACAAAATACTTGGCTTGACTCAGTTGACTAAACAAATCCTCCACATCAGGTATTGGTTCAGAATCAAAAACAGTCACTTTGTTTAAAGCCCTGTAATCAATGCAAAATCTGACTGAACCATCTGGTTTTGAAACCAGCACCACAGGAGCCACATATGGAGAATTTAACTTTTCAATGACCCCAAGATCCAACATGACCTGTACCTCTCTTTCAATGATTTGCTTTTTTGCAAAAGGTAAACGATACGACTTCATTCGTACAGGAACATCTGTTGTCAACCGTATCCTATGAGGTTGAACACCAACTGCAGATCCTGGCTTGTCTGTAAGTATATCTGTATATAATCCTGTGGGTAAACACTTTAGTTGAGTCACCTGAGACGGTTTCAAGTCCTTGTTGATCTTGACATCCTCGTAAGTTTCACCTTTGAAGAATAATGTAGGCAGCTGAATAGCATCACCACCAGTGTCCTGAACCACACCAACAGCAGTTTCATGAATTACAGGCACCTTGTGACACACAGAAGGCTTGTCAACAGGTTGTAAATGTTCTGTCACACAATCTGTTGGTAACACACCTGAAATGTCACATGCCAATGCTAAAATCTTATCATCAGGAACAGCAACTTTGTTGATCATAACATCAGATCTGTGGAAGTACTTTTTCAACATGTTAACATGGAAATTTTTTCTTCACACCATTCATATCAATCCTGTAATTAACATCAGAACATTTTTCAATGATGACGAATGGTCCTTTCCACATTACATGCATCTTGCTCTTGTCATCTGTCAAAAGCACCAACACACTGTCACCCACAGAAAAAACACACGCATCTTTGCTCCACGATCAGCATACTTTTTTATGCGTAGTTGCACTGCTATAAGCATTTTCTTGGGCAATACGACATGCATCTGCTATATACGATTTTGTAAATTAAAAACATAATCAAAAACTTTTTTTTTTCTTCTTGAGACACATTGTCCCCAGACCATGACTTTGACAGGATGCTAATAGGTCCTTTTGGTGAACGACCAAAACGCAACTCAAATGGAGAGAAACCTGTGCTCTCATTTGGCAATTCTCTGTAAGCAAAAAGTATGGCTAGAATGTATCGATCCCAGTCTGATGGTCTTTCCTTAGAAACTTTTTTCAACATCATCTTGAAAGTACCATTAAATCTTTCCACGAGCCCATTTGACTGTGGATGGTATGGAGATGTAGTACATGCAGAAATTGAAAGTAAACGAAATATTTCTTTCATGAGATCTGACACAAACTGAGTACCCAAGTCAGATAATATTTCATCAGGAATTCCCATTCTGGAAAAAAAATAGAAAGTAATGCTTCTGCCACAGAAATGGTGTCAAACTTTTTCAAAGGTATAGCCTCAGGATACCTGGTAGCAACATCCATGACCGTGAGCACATAACGAAAGGTAATTGGCAGATACCGATGAGTGATGAAGATAAAGAAAAGACAGCTTATCAGACACCATTATTTTGTGCTTCTTCATTTTTTGCGAATGCCTTTTGGTTTGCAGAATGCACTGGCAACTTTTGCTAGAATGATGAGACAACTCAGGTTGCATGAACTGTCTGCTGTCAGTTTTTTTTTGATGATATTTTGCTGGCTTTAACAAACATGGCGAGATCTACTGAGATGTTTGAAAAAATGTTTTTGAAAGACTCCTTTCTTTTGGTTTGACAGCAAGGCCATCAAAAATCATGGCAGGTTTTCAAAAACTGGAGTTTTGGGGGCATACAATTGCTGTGGGTTCGATGCAGCCAGAAAAGAAGAAAATGGAAAAGATTTTGGCAGTCAAAACCCCATGTTCAAAGAAACAGGTTCGTTTTGCTTCTTGGTTTGTTATCTTATTACAGGCGTTATGTTCCTAACTTTGTAACTCTCACAGCTCCATTAACTGAGTTGACAAAGGGTTCCAAGCATTCATCTATTGATTGGACTGTAGATTGTCAGAATGCTTTGGCAGCAGTTCAAAATGTTTTGAATTCTTTTCCTGTTTTATTTTTGCCCAACTTAGCGAAAGATTTTGTCCTCAGGACTGATGCAAGTTAAACAGGAATGGGTGCTGTTCTTTTGCAGGGAACATCAAGATTTATTGCATCCTGTACACTTTGCAAGTAAGAAGTTCACTGATGCACAGTCAAAGTATTCTACTATTGAACAGGAATGCTTAGCGATTGTGTGGGCACTTGCAAAATTTGAGCGTTTCTTGACAGGCAGGTTTTTTTGTCTTGCAGATGGGATCACAGACCTCTGACGTTTTCGAAGACATCAAAAACAAAGAATAACCGTCTGTTGCGGTGGTCTTTGGCGATCCAGCAATTCAGTTTTAGGGTTGATCCAATTTCAGGGTCCAGCAATGTGATCGCTGATATTTTATCTCGACAGCAATAAGCAGGGTGTGTGTTTTGAAGTTTTGCTGTGAAAGTTGAGCTTATATATTTGTATGTGAGTAATGGAATGTTGTTGTCTGCAATATTGATTACTTGCGGGGATGACAGTTGATGCATGATGCTGTTTATGATTTTTTTTTTGTTGCAAACAATGTTTTTATGTATGTACATTTTTCTGTTCGCATGTACTCATGTTCTTTTAGGAAAGTCTTTTGAGAGAATACTGACAATGGTATATATATATATATATATATATATATATATATATATATATATATATATATATATATATATATATATATATGATGAATTTTTTTTTTTTTTATCGGAGGTTGGGGGGTGTCATGTGAATGAGAAAAGTGTTATGTGAGTGGAGAATTTTCTTTCAAAGAAAAGAGTGTTAAGAGATTTTGTGATGTTTGCGATTGTGCAATGGAACCTACGGGTTTGATGCTTTTTTGTATTCATGGAATGCAACCACCAGTGATGTGGAAGAGTGGGACGCTGAGTGGATTGTGAAGTGTTTTCACCCAATGTGAGGAAGGGTGGAAGATTATTGTTACTTCATAGGAGCTCTGCACACGGACATAGGAGAATGTCCAATTGTTACCCTCGTGGGTTTTAATATAGTTAGGACTAGGATTGTCCTATGAACCCTGGGTTGGGTGTGCTACATGGTTGGACTGGTTTGTCCGATGCAACCCTGGTTTGGGTGTGCTTAACCCTTGGTGGGTGTAAGATGCCTGGCGTGGCAAGTTTCACTCAAGTATAGAGTGTAGATGTAGACTGAAAGTCTACTAGGGTAGGCTTGTCGCTTATTCCCTAGAAGGTGAGTACCAGTTGGGTTGTAAACTGGTTAAAGCAATTACATTAAAGGTGTAATTGTAATGATAACAGAAGTGTGTGATGATTAAAGATTTTGAGGATATTGTGCTATGTGGGAAAAAGAGAAAGATGAACGTTGAACGCGAACGAAAAGAAGAATTGGAAAAATAAATGAATAAAATATTGTTTGTAAAGATTTCTTTCTGTACCTCAACTGTAGGTAGAAATAGGTTGGCGCGAACAAGACTCATGTGAGTATTCTATTTTGATTTTGGAGTGAATGTGTAAAAGGAGTTAAAAAGGAGCTATGACTAATAAAAGAGAGAAAGAGAAAAAAATAAATGAAATTCATTTTAGAGGTTAACCCTGGACCTAGGGTTTCGTTACAGAATCCCTCAGCGTCCAGTGTGTTCCCGACTAAGGTGTACCAGTCTAGTGAGGATCCAGACTGTGGTGGTCCAGAGGTGGTACAGCCCTGTGCACGAAAGCTCCTCGACAAGTCAAAAGATGAGTTGTCTTTACAACAATTATTTAATATAATGAACTGATAGTGCAATGTGTGTGTGTGTGTGTGTGTGTGTGTGTGTGTGTGTGTGTGTGTGTGTGTGTGTGTGTGTTTGATTCTTGATAAAACTTTGAATATGTATTATTGTTTATATATGTGGAAATATCTTGTGAAGAGAAGAAATAATTGTTGGAAAACGTACTGAAGTGAAAAAAGATTTAAGACCCTTTTCTGTATCATTGAGGAAAGGGAGCGTTTTATAGAAAACTTAATTTTGTGGTGATGGTGCTCCTTTGGGTGAATGGAGTGATTGTGCGTTGCGTACGGAGTAAGCATACTGTGTTTGTGAGTGCAAGTGTGTGTGTGCGCAAACAGGGGTGTGTGACACACGTGTTCATCCAAAACCACGCAGGCAACGACGCAGCAGGATTGTTCAAATACGTAAAAGACATTCTGTGAATACAATAATAGGCGCTTGACACTGTTTCATGTAATGCATTTACATATACATTCACAATTGACGGTTATGTTGAATGTTCAACATGTGGGATGTCATTATGTTCAGCCACTGCAAATAACGGGTCATGTCATCAGTGGGAAACATGGGCTGGGTACTGGACATTGAGTTCAGTTCCCGCTGGGCAGGGAAGACATCCGGGTTCCGATCGTAGTACGGTGACCCTGACTCTATGTGTGAGGATGTACACGGGGGTCAGGCAGTCTGTGTGGGGGGGGGTTAGGATGACGCATTGGTTCAGGCTGAAAGCATTGATTCTGATCATTAGGTTGCCTCACCAAAGAAGGACAATACTGCATGGACTGTAAATGGGGTGTGGCACGGTTTCTAACCTGGCCATTGTTGCAGCCAGGATGCTGTTGGCGCGGGAAGTTGGAACGATGGACAGCGGCATAGCTAGAGACCTGGTCTGGGCCCTCTGTGTTAAAAGAAGATTAACAATGTGAATAGTAGCTACGCTGGCTAACATTAGCTATAGGAATAGAAGGGTTATTTGACAAACGGGCATCAGGAGCATTCTCATGGTTAGCTTGTGAGGAGTAGTTGGAGGGGTAAGCATGCCAGGTATCATGGAAGCTGGGGACAGGCTGGGAGGTATGAGGAATACCGTGAAGAGTGGAGTGCAACTGCTGGTCGGGAGACATGTCAGAAAGTATGGCATCGTTAAATCTGACATTGCCAGCATTGGATCTGAAATGAAAATCCCGTGAATAGCTGTTGCCTCCATGCCGACCGTTTGGCAAATCCCGCTCTGTCTGATGACCTCTGCGCTGTGGCAGTGTGTCTACCAGCCAGTCAAAGACAGTGCTCTTGAATTTAGAGGCCAGCTGAGCTGTACCCTTAAAACTGTGGTGGGTGAGGTCTTTCTACATGGCCAGCTTTGGAGCACCAGAAGCGGCAATAAATGAATCAATGTTGTCTATAAAAGTAGCTAGAGACTGGAAACAAGCCTCCCTAAGATTTCGGTTTGTTGGGAAAACAGAACTAATCAAATTGTGTCTTTGCTGGAATTAGGGAGCTGAATGCTATTTTTTTTTGAAGTAGGGAGAGTTTGTTGACACAGGATCAACTGTGTCCATTGTTGAACTGTGACCCGTCCTGACAGGCAGTCATTTATGCCAACATGGACGATTAGGGCTTTGATTTTGTGATTAGCTGGTTGACGAATAAGCTAATTCTTTAAGTCATGGGCTGAAATTCCTGACACACAGATTGACAACATATTATAAGAGCGTAAGGCTGGTCTCTTGGAGTCCGGGTACTGCAAGACAGAGTCACCAATTAAGAGCACAGGCACTTGATCATTCACAGATATAGAACTTAAGATATCACTGGAGAGAGTCTGGGTCCTGTTTCATCGGATTGAGAGTTTACATTGTCTGCTTTAGCTTCCTGCTGATGTGGAGAATACATGTCACTGGATGTATTTTCACACAAGTCACCACTAGACAAAGGAGCAAAAACATTACTGACAGGAATGGAATAGTCAGTCGTAAGATGAGCAGACGAGAAGCGTCATCACAAACACCAGGTTTGGCAGGAAGGTTTGGCAGGGTGCGTGGCTGTGTGTGTGTGTGTGTGTGTGTGTGTGTGTGTGTGTGTGTGTGTGTGTGTGTGTGTGTGTGTGTGTGTGTGTGTGTGTGTGTGTGTGTGTGTGTGTGTTGGGGTGGGAGGGATGCGTACGTGCTTGCGTGTGTGCGTGCGTGAGTGTGTGTGTGTGTGTGTGTGTGTGTGTGTGTGTGTGTGTGTGTGTGTGTGTTGTGTGTGCGCGTGCGTGCGTGCGTGCGTGCGTGCGTGTGTGGTAAGGGGGGGGCGGGGGTTAGGGGGGTGGGGGTTGCGTGCTGCGTGCCTGTGTGCTGTGTGTGTGCCTGCGTGCGTGCATGCACGCGCGTTGTGTGTATGTTTGATGTGTGTTTGTGTGATGAGTGTTTGTGTGATGAATGTGTGCGTGCCTGCCTGAGTGTGTGTGTGTGTGTGTGTGTGTGTGTGTGTGTGTGTGTGTGTGTGTGTGTGGTGTGTGCACGTGTGTGCGTGCATGCGCTCATGCGCGCACGCGATTGTGTGTGTGAGTGCGTGCGTGCGTGAGTGTGTGTGTGTGTGTGTGTGTGTGTGTGTGTGTGTGTGTGTGTGTGTGTGTGTGTGTGTGTGTGTGCGTGCGTGCGCGCGCGCGCGCGCGCGAGCTGTGTGTGTGTGTGTGTGTGTGTGTGTGTGTGTGTGTGTGTGTGTGTGTGTGTGTTTGGGTGGGTGTGCGTGCGTGCGTGCGTGCGTGCGTGCGTGTGTGTGTGTGTGTGTGTGTGTGTGTGTGTGTGTGTGTGTGTGTGTGTGTGTTATGTGTGTGTGTGTGGTGATGGGGGGGTGGGGGGGTGGGCTGCGTGCCTGCGTGCCTGTTTGCTGTGTGTGTGTGTGTGTGTGTGTGTGTGTGTGTGTGTGTGTGTGTGTGTGTGTGTGTGTGTGGACTTGAATTTAATGTCTTTTTACGTTATGAGATCATGGACAAGAAAAGAAACATTTAATACAGAAAAAGTAAACAAAATGTAACAACAAATAAAAAATAGCCCAAGTAACATCAAGGAAAAATATGCATCGGGTTACTGATGGGTGAAAATCGGACTTTGGGGTTCTTTCAATACGCATGTCTGTAATAACCTATGTCTCTCTAGAATAGACTGAGTAATGTTCAAACTGCATGTATTGCCAACAGGCTTTGCTCCATTTTTTGCCAGTCTGTCATTTTTTTGTTTTTGTTTTGTTTGTATGGATTGCACAAGGTGATGGAATTCAGCAAAATATAGCACTACTGTCTTTCTCTAAAAAAAAAAAAAAGAAAAAAAAGAAAAAAAGTAGTAGATGCATGAGATATTTGTTTTCAACGATACGATGTTTGTTTAAATGAAGGGTTTCATTTGCTAGAGCATATAAAACGGACTTTGAATCAATACAGAAAAAGAACTGGAAACACATGTTTAGGGAAATCAAGTAGATGATGTAGAGCGCTAAGAATGACAGTGACCTCTGCTCCAGCTTCTTGGTTGTCCAACAGAGATCCATATGTGTAATGTTTTAGATAATAAGGGTTGATGGCATCCGTCTGTCTCGAGAGACAATAGTGTTGTGCCGCGGATTAGTCCGTTGTGGAGCCGCAGCGCCTGCTGTGGCTGACGAGCCCGATCCTTGAGCGGCAGACTCTGCTGCAGTTGTTACAAGTGAAGTCTCGGTCTCAGTGTCTGTTGGTGTCGACGCAATTCTTTGCCGTCTGCAGCGCCTCTGCTCTTCCCACTGAGTCTCTCTCCTCTGCTCTGCTTGTTTGGGCCTTGATGGTAGACTGCCATCTTGCCCGCTCTGAAGTTGCTGTTTCCAGGTCTGCTGGGTCGGGGCTGCCTACCCTCAGGTCGTGCTTGCATACATCTTTGAAGCGTAGGGCGGGCTGTCCTGTGGGTCTGGAGCCTGTAGCCAGCTCAATGTACAGCATGTCCTTTCTCCATGCGACCGTTCTCCATGCTGATGCCATGGTCAAGCCAGCGCTGGCGTTTCTGTGTCACCATAGCGAACATGTAGGCATTCCTGCCTCGACCAGGACGTCCTTGTCAGTGATGCGGTCCAGCCAAGTGATGTCCAGGAGTCTTCTGAGGAAGCGCAGGGTGAAGGTGTCCTGTCTGCGTTCTTGTGGAGCGTACAGAGTCCGTGTTTCGTGCAGTTCAGGCAAGGGTCTTCAGGTGATCACGGTGTCCAGCTGATCGCAGTGACAGGATCTGGGGTGTCACGACGACACTCTGTGGTGTGTCTTGGTGGCGAAGGTCATGCAGGAGCGAAGCGCAAGTAGGTGCTGTCCATTTTCGTTGAGCTTGCCAGCACCGAAGCGACCGATGCAGCTGGGCCAGGGGCTATGGTCTGAACCAATCCGGGCGTTGAAGTCCCCGAGCAAGAACACGTGTTTCTCTGAAAAAGAAAACTCCCCAGCGTAGTATAAATTATATAAAAAAGATTTATCAACGCGAGCTTGACAAGATGGGTGAATATATGAAACTAAATGGGCTAAGTCTATCTTATGAAAAAACAAACATCATTCTCTTTAACAATGGCTTAAATCCAGATAGAATGCCCGACTTTACTTTGGGAAATACAACTATTAAATATGTAACACAGGTAAAATTTTTGGGAGTTCTTTTTACTTCAAAGTTAACATGGAACATACACATTGGTAATTTACTAACTAAAGCAAGGAAAACGTTAAATTTAATAAAAAAAATAGTCTCTAATCAAAAATGGGGACAAAACCCATCACATTAGTAACACTGTGTAAATCTTTAATGCGATCAAAGTTAACATATGCACAAGAAGTTTTTTTCAGCGCTCCAAAGTATTTATTAAAAAAGCTTCAAAGCATTGAATGTAAGGCATTAAAAGTAGCACTAGGTCTACCAACTCATGCATCATCATCACGAACATATTTTGAGACTCAAATGCTTCCATTAGAAGAGTATAGAGGATTAGCGTGTTGTAAATATGTAATTAAAAATTCAGCTATCAAAACATACATCAACTCTGACATAAAGGTTAGGTCAGATATTGACTTTCCTAAAAGAGCTAAATCAATATCCTCTCAAGTTACACTAGCAACATTCACAAGCAAAACTATAACCGACTCTGGCATTTCTACAGATAAAGACTCAGTATCTGTCAGACCATCCTTTTTCCCAATACCAACATGGGAACTTCAGAAAGCTTATTTTGACCTTGACCACACAGATATAAAGAAAGACGAAAACATAAATATGCTAGCCGTTATACTAAATGCCATATTGAAGAGAACTACGCGAGTCATTTAAAGGTATACACAGACGGTTCTTGTATAAGCAGTAAAAACTGGGTGTGCCTTTTTAATCCCTGATTTGAAAATTGAGAAATCGTTCTATATTGGATTACACAAGTCCATATTTACAGCAGAACTAACAGCAATACTTATGGCCTTAAATTATTTGATCAACTTCCCTCAAACTATATTTCAGATTCTTTTTTGTGTAGATTCTAAATCCGTTTTGCAGGCATTACAAGCCTTACAACTGCACACCGGCCGGCCAGAAATGATTATGGAAATTAGTTGCTTAATACACATGCTAATTGTAAGGGGTACCCAGATAACGTTTTGTTGGATACCATCTCTGTTCTTTATACTATAACGAAAAGGTAGACAGGGCAGCTAAAAACATGGTGCTAAGTGTGGTTCTCAGTCTGAATACCTTCATTTCCTCTTTCCTTGCACGAGCATTATGGGCTACTAAGGTCGCACATTTGGAATGTTTTCCAAAAATGAAGTGAAACATCAAAACGACCAAGACCATTTTAATATTCAAAATAAAAAAGATAACTTTATAACGACTAAAAAAATTACTTTCCTTAATGTATAGATGGAAACTTGATGCTCAAAAAAACAAAATGTCAAAAATATAGTTTGCATTTGTGGATGCAAAATATCTCCTAATCACATTCTTTCATGTCAAAGCTTGAAGATATTCATTCCAGTTTTATTGCAGATAACCCGCTCAGTATATTCGATTCACCAGCTTTGACTTATGACTTTTTTGTAAGTCTAGAGAACAGTCCAATTGGTCACTATCTATAATCATTTTTTTTTTTTTTTTTTTTTTTTTTTTTTAATGCGGAAGTGATGGAGGGGTAGAAGAGGAGATGGGGTGAGGGGAGGGGGGGGGGGGGGGGGGGGGGGGCACATACATTTTAACGCCTAGGCATCCATATGTATACACACGTACATGAATATGTAGAACTCCATACATTTTTTTTTTTTTTTTTTTTTTTTTGCTATTATAATCGTGTAGCTATATATTCTTCCTACATTCAAATACACATACATTTTAACGCCTAGGCATCCATATGTATACACACGTACATGAATATGTAGAACTCCATACAGTTTTTTTTTTTTTTTTTTTGCTATTATAATCGTGTAGCTATATATTCTTCCTACATTCAAATACACATACATTTTAACGCCTAGGCATCCATATGTATACACACGTACATGAATATGTAGAACTCCATACAGTTTAGACATGCACAAGTCTTACTCTCTTACTCATGCACTTTTTTTTTTTTTTTTTTTTTTCGTCTAATATCACGATTAGTGGAAAGACGTTAAATCCTTAGCCTCGGCTGTAGAGCAGAATGCGGATTCATAAACACTAAGGATGTTCTTTGGTCCAGAAGTTGTGAACCAGAGGGTGAGGATTCGCGTAGGAGAGAGTTTTTGCGCTGCGAATCTGACGCCATGCAGTCTGCGCTCTTCACGTTCTAATCCTTGCACGAACAGCAGGGTTTACAGTCTGCTCTTCAGTCTTTCCCAGAGCTCCAGGGCACCCATTGAAGCAGGCAGACTGTCGCGGGTCAGCACCTTATTGGCTGCCCTGCTGGCGGCTGGCGGTAGCTGACCAGTGGAATACGGTCTTCCTCTAACTATTACTATTATTACCAGTATTACTTTTATCATTATTGCTATCGTATTCTAATCAGATATCATTATCAGCATGATCATGATGATTGACATCATCATAAAAAAAAACAAACAAACAAACGAACAAAACCAATATAAATCACTACCTAAATTGATATTTGCCTAACCATTATCATCATCACTATTATCACTATTATGATCGCTATTAGTGTAATTAACCTTTCCTAATTTTCGTTTTTACTATGATCATGAATATAATTGCTACAAATGGTACATTGGCTAATATTACTGATATCATCATTATCCTTTACAATATTTCACACATTGTAGCCTACCACTTTTCTCACCTCCTATAGCATCACTATCATTATCATATGGCTACAGTCTTGATAGATATTAAACCCATTAATATACCTATACCGAGCAATCTTTCCCATAATGTGTATCCCCCTTCTTCCCTTTGTCCTTCCTGTCCTCCCCTACCCCTCTTCCTCCTTTTTTTTTTTCCTTCTTCTGTTCCTTTATTAGAAGTAGTAGTAGTATTATTAGTAGTACTAGAATCATTATCATTGATTATTATCTTTTGTACCATTACATTTATTACTTTAATTATTATTAGCATTACCGTTACTGTTATAATCATTTTCATCATTATTATCATCATTATTATTGCTATCATAATCATTACTGCTATTGTTGCTTTTAGTGATATTGCCATCGTTCCCATCATCATCACCACCATCATTGCCACTAACACTGTTACCACGACGCTTTTAGTGATATGCCATCATTTCCATCATCATCACCACCATCATTGCCACTAACACTGTTGCCACGACGCTTTTAGTGATATTGCCATCGTTTCCATCATCATCACCATCATCGCCACTAACACTGTTGCCACGACAACCATGCTGTTCGACAATACTCTAACCCCTCTCCTTTCTCCCTTACTACATCTGTTATTGTCATATTATCGCCAAAAATGTCAGTAAACCTTTTATTATTTTTCCAATAATTCTCCCATCATCATTATTCTTATTATCATTGATGCCAGCATCATTATCATTATTATCATTGATGTAAGCATCATTCACATTTCATCTCGCATTGTCTCCTTCCCGACGGCTTCGTTTTCACTCAACGCACATCTTACGCCGAACTCAGTGAGATCAGAGAGTGCTCGTTCTTCATTTTTGTTGTCCTGGGTGTCGTTCATCTTGCCTGAAGAAGACATAAGACGTATCGTATTTTGTCTTGTGATTCGTTCGTTTATGTTTGGCGGATGCTACACTTTTGTTTTTTTTTTCTTCCTTTTTTTTTTTTTTTTTTCCGTAAAGATTTGAGCCTGTTTTTTTGATTTGGTATTCTTTGGCTTGAAATTAAACCTGGATGAAAGGCTGCTTCCGCATTTTGTGTGGCTTGTTCCTTGGTGGGAAGTACTGTTGTATCATCCATGAGGACTTTTAGAACAGGCATGTGATGTCATCCCTGTGTCTGTCTAACATGTACAGCTCATGGCATCTTTCAAGATGACCCTATTGCCAAGGCAAACACCATCAGAGAATTTACACAATCCATTGTAATGCCTGTGTTCCAGATTGATGCAATCTGGCGTGGTTTCTCGTGAGGAAAGCCTCATTTAAAAGCTGAGGAAGAACTTCATCAGCCTTTTTCAGATGTTCTTTGAGACATGATACATTTCAGGTGCCTGGCGAACGACCTTGTGTGTAACTGATCCACTGTCATTTGCCAGATCGAACCACGCACCGTTTCGCTGTCCTGTCTCTTTGCATTGCTTCCCAAACCACAGTGGTATGTCATACACAGCCAAAGATGCCTGGGTGTCGCCTTCTGGACTGACACACCCACGTATTCATTTTCTGCAGGGTATTTAGTCAGTCTGGGTTCCAGTGGCAGAGAAATAGTTTTCCCCTCGACGTTCATCGGTCTGTACTGGTTGATGTCAGTCGAGGTTGCTCTTTGGGAATATGCATTTCATCAGCTAGCATTCCTTGGTTGCTTACCTTCAAATTCCTCCATGCTGATCTTATCATTTTAAGGAGCCACTCCTGGACATTGTTACAATTCTTATACAGCAGCTATGATATTCCATTTGGCCTAGGCGAACATTTGGCTCTGGTTTTCTTAAGCACTTTCTTTACGTCATCCAGTCATGGTGGCTTGCCCCTGAACTATTTTCTCTGACACAGCAGGCTGCACCAAGCCCTGGATTCCAAGTGGTGTTTTGCTCCGTGGTCAGAATATGTTTTCTGAGATACTGCTTAAGAGTTTCTTTGTCCATTGTTTGTGTCTCAGATTTTGAATGCTCGACCATTTTCCTGTTAACCAGCAGGAATCTTTGAAGAAGCAATCTCAGTTGTTCTTCTTCTTGCTCCTTCGCTTTCTGATTCTGTTTGCTGAGGGCACCATGTTGTGTTTTCAAAATAGATATCAGGAGGTTACTTCAGTGTTAGTTGTTTCACTCCACTAGCATCCCTACAGGATCTGTGTACACTGTCTCCGAACGTGCGCAAACCATACCTTGAAAAAATAGAAAGAGGAACCTCCGCCACAGTAACTGTATCGATACGTTTGAGTGGGACAGCCTCCGGAAACCGAGTAGCTGTATCCACCAACGTCAGAACGTACCGAAAGCCAGAAGAAGACACCTCCAAGGACCAATCGCTACCTTCTCAAAGGTACTGAAACCAACGGCATCTTGTGCAACGGCACACAAGGGACGCGGTTACGAGACACAGTCTACTGACAAGTATCAAATGAACGACAATACTCCTTGACTGACTGTAACACTCCTGGCCAAAAGAACGATGCAAGAACTCGCTGTAGAGTACGTCTGATCCCCCACAATGACCAAAAAATGCTGTCATGCGCAGTATGAAGCACAACGTTACGTAACTCCTCCTGAGGAACTACCACCTGACGCTTAACTTCACCCTTGTCCTTCACCAAGCGACATAGAGCATCATTAAAAAAAAAACAAAAAAAAAAACAGGTTTAGTCAAAGGGGAAGGTACCTCAGTTACAGCTGAAAAGATCAAATGGCTCAAAGAGGCATTATGCTTCTGCATAGCACCAAATTCCTTAGGCTGTACATCCAGCACAGACAAATCAGGCACTGACAACGGTACAGGCAACTGGTTCTCCTTGTCTGCCTGTAAACGAGTAGTCACATTACATGGGACAAAAGATCCACCAGCACCTGAACATGCTGAAGTAACACCTGGAAGATTACCAAGAATGAGATCCGTTACTGGGTTCTCAATAACACAGGCAAGCACCTCACCCTCAAAGTAAGGTGTACTAACTGAGACCACAGCAAGAGGGAAAACCTCAATCTTGCCTCCAAAAGAACGACAATGTTGTTCTTTACCAGTGAACTGGTGCGGAAGAAAAAAAGAGCGGCGCACTCCCGCAGTAGTGCAACCCGTGTCCCTCAACACAGAACAGTGAAACCCATTGACCGTTCCTGACTCAACTAGTAGCCGCCGTCAGTGTTAACATGTGACACCATCGAATGGGCTACAGTAGATGGATCCGAAACATTGCCTGACATACCCGCGACATTCACTGCTGACTGCTCTACAGATGGACAATCCCGAGCTTTATGAAACCAGCAGCTATAATTGTAACAACCTGCGGGTGTACCTGAGGTATTATGAGCCTGTCCACGCTGTCAGCCCTGGTTACGCGGATACTGAGAGTTAGATGCTGTTTGACCACCTCTAGGTGTACCGGTATTTGCACCCAAATGACCAGACTGCTGACCACCACCAGTAGCAGACTGTTCAAACTGGCTGCCATGATCCCATCCGCTATGAGAAATTTTGATCACCGCGGGAATTTTGACCTCCACGGTAACGATTACGGTTCTGATTTGAACGCCAAGAGCCAAATCCATGGTCTGAACCAACACTGTCTTGGTGATGTGCGAAGGAAGCGACATTTACATCAAAAAACCGTGTCCGTTCCCTTGCGGGCAAACGTCCAATCAGGATGCGCAGTCCTGTACTGTTCCGCAAGCTCGCACATTTTTTCTTCAGCGCACGCAACCGACCTTTCTTTTAGAAAAAACAGCCAAGTCCTTTGAAACGCTGTTTAAAATCTGCTCACGCAAAAACAGATCACGAAGTTCCGCATAATCCTTTTTAGTTTTGGACAAGTCAATCCACCGATCAAGAAAATGCGCAGACTGAATCAAATATGCAGGAAATGAAATGACTCGCCTCTCCGGACGCGCGGTACGGAATTTCTCGCGAAATCCTTCGGCGGTACACCTGTAACGCTTAAGTAATCCATCCTTAAGTTCGTCCCATGTTAAAGTATCCTTCACTGCCAAAGAATGATACAGCGTCAGCGCACTGCCCTTGAAAAGAGACGCAATATACAATAGCCACTTATCTTTGTGCCACTCGCAAGAAGTAGCATGACTCTCAAACCTAAACAAAAATGCGTCAATCTCATCTTTAGTTTCATCAAAGACAGGCATCTTGGGGATATAAGGAGAACGACCAGAAATAGGTTTCACATCACCAGAACCCTGCGCAGAACCATTGTCTGTAACACCAAAAGCTTTTAATTCTCCATTTCAAGCTGAAGCTTCTTACTCTCTAACTCTAACTCCATGGCTTTTAAATCTTTCTCATGCTGCTCCCTCTCCTTCTCTCTCTGTCTTTCCCTATCCTTTTCTTCCCTTTCTTTATCCTTTTCTTCTTTTTTTATCCTTTTTTCTTCTTCTCTCTCTTCTCTCTCTGTCTTCTTTCTTTATCTTTTTTCTTTCCTCTCTTTATCCTTTTCTTCCCTCTCTCTTGCGCGCTCAGCGCGATCCTCACACTGTTTGACATATTGAATCAACTCCGGCCCATCAAGGCCTAACGTCTTACCCTGAGACAGGTAGGTCTCAAGGCCGACATTTTGAATGAAAATTTTTTTTCTAAGATAATAAAAAAAATGAAATTTTTATGAAAAGAAAAGAACAATGAAAATGTACTTTAAATTTGAAAAAGAAAAGAAAAATGAATTTAAAGTTTCAGTATAAAATTTCCTTCCACTCACACCAAAATCCAATCACTCCTATACACACTAATAAACAAACAAACAAACAAACAAACAAATGTTTTCAAACAGCAAAACCAAGAAGAATTTCCAAGAAAAAAAAAAACTGTTTATTTGGACAGGCCTCCAAAATGATAACCCTTTTGGATCATATCAGTGGCCAGGGAAGGAGAAAAATCGAATTCAAAATAATAGAAAGAAAAAGGTTGTGAAACGAAAGAAAAAAAAAACAACTACGTAACGCTAAGCGTCTCTCATCGCCATGCCTCCTTGCTACACGCAAGAGAAGGTGGAAGCTCACCAGCCTATGGAACAACAATGCCCTAACAAAACAGAGGTAGAAATAGAAAAAGAGGCACTCACTCAACAATCCTTTCACATACACATACAAAAAATCTTAAAACACATTAATTAAAACAATGAAAAGACACACCTAAAAAGGGGATAATACACAATCACTATCAGAAACCCTACCTAAGAAATGAGAGAATGAGAAAATTTTCAAACTAGATAGGTGCCTATTGATAAAGACGAAATAGAGAGAGAATGAAGTCAGAAAACAGCAAAAGTAGACAGAGTGGAAATCACCAAGACAGTAAGAAAAAGTAAGACTAGAAATTAGAAAAAACCCTCTGACTACCCTACTGGCACAGCCCACCCGTATAATCGGAGGCGGGACTAGCACAAAATACTAGAATAGGAAAAAAAAAACATACACACACAAAAGTTACATAGGGACACTTTTGAAGAGGGGGGAGGGGTACAATGAAAAGTGAACACTAAGTCTTAAGTGAGGTTGAGGAAGAAAACAAAGTTTATTTTTCCACTCCAGAAAAACAAACAAACAAACAAAAAAGAAAAAAACAAAGGGGTAGGTATAAATCAGAGGGGCAATAAAAATAAAGGAGGGTTACAAAACAAAATTATATCAAAATTTGAAATTAAAAAAAATCAGGAAATGGATACAATATAAAGAAACTGATTCAAAATAATGAAAGGAATCAAATTTATGCAATTAATAATAAGTAAAAGAAGGGGTTTAAACAAGAAAATTACAACAACAACAACAACAAAATGATAAAGTACTGGGGAGGGTATAATGAGGGGGGGGGGGGGGGGGGGGGTGTTACATGAAAATCCTTAAAAAACTCACTCAGTAAAAAAAAAAAACCAAAAAAAAAACGTGGGAATACAAAAGGAGGAGGGGATTTCACAGCAAATTCTGTTCAAATTGCTGAATAATAAATCAAGAAAGGAAATATGGGAGGGGGTTTAAATGGAATTTTTTATAATATAAAGAAAATTAGTGGGGGGGGAGGGGGGGGGGGAGATGTATCCAAATAGAAAAGGTAATTGTACGTAATAATCAACTGTTCCCACACAACATTCACTAATACCTTAAAAAGCAAATCATTTTTTTTTTTCCAATTCAAAATGGGGTGGGGAACATCACAACCAAGGGGAGGGGTACGAAACAAAAACCAAGTTCCAAGTCAGGGTCACCACTGTCAGACGTCGGTTATCCGTGCATGCACGCTCATACACACACGAACATGACGTCTTTCCTCTGCACACAACTGCATCCACTCCATACACATAAGGCGCAAAAAAAGGTCAATTTCGATTCATCCCTCCTTAATCTTTTAAAATCCCATGGGGGTTCTTTACTCTGGCATCAATCAAAGCTTATATATTTTCATAATCTGTGACTCTTTCAGCTGGTGCAACCAATCAAGCACGCTTCTTCGAAGTTAATGTTGCAGGTTTACTCACTGCAAGTGTCCGCACACACTCTCTGTGGTGTCCGGAACTGGCTTCCTCTGTGCGGGGATCCCATACTGCCATCACAACTACTGGTCAGCGACAAACTTTTGCCCAACCTGGATCTTCCCGCGGATCGGAACTTGCCCTGGAATGCGCGCAGCCCCTGGCCATCCACCTTAGTGCCCGATCTCCATTCTCTTCTTTCCTCCTCTACCGCACGGGGAGTCGGCCCAGCTATAACAAACCAGATAAACATAAGTTCAAAACACTGCCAGCCAGTTAGCAGTCATGTTACACTTTACATTTTTTGAACTCTTCAATTTTTCAAACATAGTTTCGGTTCCGACAATAAACTGTTGAAAACAAATGGAGATCATCTAGATTCTCACAATATAAAATTAGTTACTTACGGCTTGAGTACCGGTCAATCAACTACAATTCACATACTTCTGTATGTGTTAGGCCTCTGCCTTTATCAATGGGCACAGTCTGCCTCTTCCTCATCTAAATCATCTGTTCCATTCTCAGAGTGCGCACCAATACAGGTCAACGCCTGTTTCTATTCAAATCGCGTGAACAGTGTTGAAAATTTAATTATAACCCTGGGCCACGTTCAGTCAATACGCTCCCTTGTGTCACACGACTAACCTATATTGTAACGCACGAATCAATAATCTTTTTGTTAATCTGTACTGTCTCATGTAATCGCGTAGCATACGAAATATCGCTCCGCATTACATGACATATATATATATATATATATATATATATATATATATATATATATATATATATATATATATATATATATATACATACACACACACTGTATCTTACCGTTTCTGGTTTCTACTTCAGTCAGTTCTACAGGGTGCGGAGCTCAGGACAACAAGAGAGAGCATTATATATATATATATATATATATATATATATATATATATATATATATATATATATATATATATTCCCTGCTGGCACTCAGGGAGGATTCCATGTGCTGATGAAGGCAAATAAAGCACATATGTATCGTGTGTGGATGATGCGCGCGCGCGTGTGTGTGTGTATGTGTGTGTGTATGTGTGTGTGTGTGTGGTGCACACACCGATAGTCTGTCACAGGCACTGTCTGGCATAAGGGGGCGCAGCCTGCAATTATGGGTAGACGCAGGTGAAGAACAAAATGGACACGATGGCACTGCGACTGTCAGTAGGGGTAGTGACTGGCAAGTGATGACGGAACGATGCAGTGACGTCTCTGTCTATGTGCACATGGAAGTAATCATTTCTAAAAAAAAAAAAAAAAAAAAAAAAAAAAAAAAAAACCAACCTGCCTATGATTCAGTCCGATCACACTGAAGTAGTTTTTCTGCTACTTTTGAGGCACCAGCTTCCACTTCCAAGAGCTGTGGCTCTGTTACTGCACAACAACAAGGGTCTCACAGTGCGCGAGATCGACAACATAAAGGGTATAACGGCGTGCAGGAACGACGCTGACGCTGCAGGTTGTTGTCAACACAGGTGGTGGTTCTGACTAGGCAGGACCAGCGCAGGGTGCAGCTGGCGAACAGGATCTAGGGTCTCGAACCCGAAACGACGCCTTCTCTCGCAGAAGAGGCGCTGGCCCATCTGGCTTGTCGGGTCTATACTGGCATGCACCAGCCTCTTGCACACCCGGCACAGTGGGGGAATGGGGACACACACAACAGGCCCTGGACCCAAGTAGGCACAACCAGTTCCCAAATACACCAGGGACAAACTCAACCTGGGGAACTGAGAAAACTTCTTTGAATATTCATTATACCATCCATAGCCTTTTAATTACTTACACATTTAATAATATTTTCATATTTTTTTTATCGTAAACAGCACCTTATCTACAGCTGAAAATCGACAAAAGTTTATTCATTTCAGAAATTTCCCCTGCTGGACATAAAGGTGTGAATCGAGAAACAACCTGGGAGAGAAATGGAGAAAACTGTGGGGAAGGAAGAGGAAGAGGACAAAACCAGATAATGCATGAATACTACTACAAAGGGATGGCAACCAGAGCGGTTGTAGATGCAAGATCAGCAATGCCATGGAGAGCCAAGAGAACTGTGATTACACAAGAAATCTTACGCATCGTACTGAGGTGCAGCCCAGATCTCCCATGGAGCACTACCACAACGCATGTGAATGAGTACATGAAAAGACTGCAATTCTCCCACTATGATGAAAGATTCAGGGAAGAGGTGTGGAGATCGGCACTGAATGCGTATAAACTCTATGAAAGAGAAAGATAGGAAGGGAGAACAACCACTGTACCGACCCTAACACTGGCAAAGAGCAGACAGAGAGAGGGAGAGAAGAGCAAAGAAAGAGAACTGGTACAAGAAAGGAGGGAACAAGACAGTGATCTTTGTACCATCAACCCCACAGTCTCAGCTGAGGAAAGATATCAAGATGTAATAAAAAAACAAACCTGAAGATAAAGGTTGTGGAAAGACCAGGAAAAACAGTCAACAGCATCCTACAGAAGTCAGATCCATTCAAACAACTAAGATGCAGCCCAAAAGAGGATTGCATGGTGTATAGAGGAGAAAAGGGGAACTGTAGAAGAGAAGGTGTGACATACGAGATAAGATGCAGTGAGTGCAGCTGTGTGTACGTCGTGAAGCAGCAGCGCGCACTGGGCACTACCAAGGCCTACAACACATGACAGCCTTGAAAAGAGACCCTAGTTCAGTGCTGTGGCGACACACAGTGCAGACACACAGCAGTAATAATGACCCACCTCCTCAGTACAGCATGGGTGATAACAAGTTACCAAGAAACTGCCCTAGAAAGACAAATCACTGAAGCTGTCAAATAAACAACACACCAACTGAGTTGAGACTCAACACAAGAGAGGAGTGGGGCCACACTCTGCTGGTGAGAACATCTATCACCAACCTGTGAGAACATCACTCACCAAATGATGAAAGCAGCTTTTAAACATCTTTTAACATCCTTCACAGCCAGACTTATGAGGGGTGGCCTACCCGACAAGTCTTGATCACAGGTCAGTGAAGACTAGAGTAATAGTGAAGTAGCACGTTGAAGATAGAACAAAACTAAGAAAAGAAGATGCAGTTTATTTCTTCATTGCCAAAGTCGTCAGACTATCAAAATGCAAAAAATGGACAAAGTTTCAATAAAACGAGACACCTTAACTCTTTCAAAATTACTATTTCAAAAGTTCATCACGCTGAGACGTCATCTTTCTTCAAAATCATAACCTCGCGTTAGCAAGGAAAAACTACCATATAGACCTTCACAATGAGCGAATGTATAATTAGTGTATCAATACCTTCTCTCATCTCGTTCCCAAACAAAAGCTTTTGATGATTTCACAAGGTCATAACAAAATGTTTTAACATTTTACAAGATTACTACGTCTCCAACGTTTTCATTCTTTTTTTTTTTTTCTTTACATTTTTATCAAAAAGCAGCTACTCCCCCATTATCTATATCCATTTCACATACATAACTCAATCTTTGTGCATTCTTGTTTAACACCAGGTAGATGTTCACTATACATCACGTAATATAACATAGCATAAGCTGGCTTTAAATAACACTCAAAATGACTTCATTCATTCCTATTCATCAGTAATACAAATACATAAGAGAAAGTTTATTCGTTACTGGCATCCATCAGCAACACATACATCTGAGAACGGTTTCCATTTAGCACCCCACAACAGACTCTAGGAGGATTTCCGTGTGGCATCCCGCAATATAAATCAAATAAATTCGGGAACACCATAAACACACGACAGTTTCCTTTGCTCACCTCCAGAGCTCACCATCGCAACACTTTAGCAAAGAATAAACAACAACTTTGTTTTTCCCCCCTTTTTGAGGCAATAATAAAGCACAAGCCACATCCTCTTTCGAGCACAGCATGCTTTCTCTTCTTTCCATCCGATGGAGGTTGAACGATAATTTACTCCTTCACCGTAGCACATTAAAAGCATAGAGAAGCCATGAATGTTTTTATTTCTTTTGTGAAAAAAAAAATGCTGGCGCTGATGAACTTACAAACGCCTAAACGTGGGTAGAAACGACTTCGACTTCGACTCACAGTTTGTTAAGTAACTCAACATACCTGGCTGTCACAACAACTGACTGACTTAGTGTAGGACCACAACACACGCAGAACATCTGGCACACCCGTAAAGTCTCCTCACCAACTTTCGGAGAGAAGGGCAGTTTGAACTCTGATATGGATGACACGTTACACACAACATGCACCCCGCGTGAGAAATTTAAAGAATGAAGGGCAGCAAGGAAACTGAAGTGAACGATATTGACCGGATGACACAGGAAACGACTGAATGAAGCCTCGGCAGTCGTGACTACCCAGGTAGGCAGCCTGTTGTGTACACGTAGATGTGGATTGGTAGGGGGCCTTGAACCTTTAGTAGTGTGCTTAATAAATGTTGTAGTAGTAGCAGTAGTAGTAGTAGCAGCAGCAGCAGCAGCAGCAGCAGCAGCAGTAGTAGAAGTAGTATTGTAGTAAAAGTAGTAGTAGGAGTATCATTTAAAAAAAAAAACACACATATACATATATATATATATATATATATATATATATATATATATATATATATATATATATATATATATAATGCCCACTTTGAACTAAAACAATGAAACAAATAAATAAACAAACTAACCAAAAGAATATGCTGTTTCTGGTAATACAGTTTCAGTTGTTTGAATGGGTCAATGAATGCATTTTTTTTTTTTTCCCTGGTGCGTTTTATTGTGTTTCACTTTTGGCAAACGTTACCAACGTCCCATCCAACAGACGTCTCTATGCCGCCGCAGTATGTCATATTGTGACCATGACACAGCATGACGTAAAAAGTAAAGTGGTTTTTGCTCCCCATCTTCACCCTGTCATGAACACTGTCTTTGACGAAAAAGCGGAGGAGCACACAAAACAAAGTGTGAAGTAACGCACTTTAATGCACGACACAAAAACAAGACACGAAATTTTCGACAATAAGCCTTCCTCAGCGACAAAACAATGAAACAGTACAGACAATTACATGCGCAATACTCCCCTTGTGAAGCCAAAGTGGTGAATGAAGTTGAAAGATGGGCAGTGGGAGAGAGGGTGAGTTGTGTTCGAGGAAGATGGCACGAGGAAAGAAGGTAGAGTGAAGCGAGGAGGAAAAAGGAGAGAGAGAGAGAGAGAGAGAGAGAGAGAGAGAGAGAGAGAGAGAGAGAGGGAGGGACAGAGAGAGAGAGAGAGAGAGAGAGAGAGAGAGAGAAAGGGGGAAGAGAGAGAGAGAGAGAGAGAGAGAGAGAGAGAAAGAGAGAAGAAGAGAAGAAGAAGAAGAAGAGAGAGAGAGAGAGAGAGAGAGAGAGAGAGAGAGAGAGAGAGAGAGAAGAGAGAAGCGGGTGTGGGAAGAGAGGAGAGAGAGAGAGAAGAGAGAGAGAGAGAGAGAGAGAGAGAGAGAGAGAGAGAAGAGGACAGGGAGGGGAAGGAGAGTGAGGGGCAGGGGAGGGTGTGATTGTGTGTAGTCGGTGTGTTGCATATGAAAGAATGAACAACAAGAAAAAAACACAAATAAATCAAATACAATATGCACCAAAAAGCATTGCAAATGATAAGGGGGGGATGGGGGGGGGAGGGAGCGGGGTCAGCCGCCTAAAGCATCCAACCCAAGTCTGACCCTAGGGTAGGTTGCCCCCTACCCAAGCACCAAGGGGTGAGAGGGAAAACAGGAGAACCCCGAGAAAAAAAAAAAAAATTAGAATTAAAAAAAACCTAGCCAGACGCAGCGAAGAGGAGTGTGGTGTCGCCTTGGGCACCAAAATGGGCCCCAGCTATGCATGGCTTTTCATGGGATACTTCCAACACAATTTCCTGCAACAATACCATGGTCCTTTCCCTGAATGCTATAAACGCTACATCGATGACGGACTTGGTGCAACCTCCATGCCCATCTATGATCTCCATGTCTTCATCACAGCAGTCCAGAACTTTCATCCTGCTATCAAGTTCACCCACGAAATATCTGAAAAGTACATCACTTTCCTCGACATGAGTCTCTCCATCACCGATAGTGGACTCTCCGCTTCCATCCACTATAAACCTATAGACTTACACTCTTATCTCGACCACAGATCATCACATAATCCCAGTACCAAAACCAGAATACCCTACTCTCAGTTCTTGAGACTCCACAGACTCTGCTCTGATAACTCTGTCTTTGATGTAAAAACCCTAGAAATGAAACGGTTCTTCCTCGAATGCCACTATCCCAAAGACATCATTGATCGTGCTCTCCAGAAAGTCCAGCTCATCACACGCCCACAAGCTCTGGAACGGAAACCCCAGGAATCAACCAGAGACAGACCTTTTGTCAGCCTGCTCTATCACCCTTCTGTCCACCAGGTGTGCGCAAAATTCTCCAAACCAACCGGAACATCCTTCGGTCTTGTGCTCACTCGGCTATTTTTTTTTCCCAGCCCCCTCTCGTTGCCTACAAACGGGACAAGAATATCCGTGACATGCTTGTGCGCTCCAGTCTCCAGCTGTCACAGACGTAAATCTTCTGTAGGCACAAGCCCGTGCAATCTACCCAACTGCAAGACCTGCCCCTTCGTCTGTACTGCCATTGAAGTGAAAGGACCCAGTTCACGCATGACAGTCTCCAAATTCTTCAACTGCCAAACCACTAACTTGATCTACATCATCCACTGCACCGTTTGCTCTAAACTTTACATTGGTGAGACGGGACGCTCTCTGACTGTCAGGATTCAAGGAACACCTCGCTGACATTAAATGCAACAGGACAAACCAGTAGCCAAGCACTTCAACCTCCCCAGCTATTCCGCACACAATGCAAGAGTGAAGGGCTTGTGGCTCATGAAAACTAGTGACTCTAGAGACAGGAGGATATGGAGTCTCACCTGATTCAAAAACTTGGCACCAGAAATCCAGCTGGTATCAATGAAAAAACGTAGCAATTCTCTGTATTTTTCCCCCGTGCCAATTCAGGTGGACAATTACCTATTATTATCCCTTTCCCCTTGAATACTTACCTGTGTGCATGGTTGGTCTGCATCAGTGGCCTCTTCATGACCATAGAGCCTAGTGCCTACTGGGATGATCGTTTGAGAGTCTATATCTTTTGCCAGGAGTTTCTGAGTAGGGTTAGCTCCCCAGTCTCCTGTCTTTTTGTTGTTGCTGTTGTTGTTTGTTGTTGTTGTTGTCGTTGTTGTTTTGTCGTTGTCTTTCTTTTATTTTATTATCAATTTTTTTTTTCAATCCCTCTCATCATCCTACCCACCTTAGCCCCCTCCCCCCCCCACCTTCTTTCCCCCCCCCCCCCCCCCCCTCCTCTTCTCTTTCTTTTCCCTCTTTCCCTTTTTTTTCTTCCCTCTCCCCCCCTCTCTCCCCTCTGTCTACCCCCTACCCCCTTTCCCTCTCGCTCCCCTTCCCTCCTCTGTCCTTGTTCCTTTTCAGTCATCTCCCCCCGTAGGGCTCCTTCTTGTACGTTCCTTCTCTTTACTTTCCTCCTTACTTCCTGTCTCTCCCCTTTTGTTCTGGTCCCCCCTTAGTAGGACCCTTCTACGGGACCTCCTGAGGGCTTCTCCTCCCTCCTCCCTCTCCACCCCTTTTTTGTCATTGGGAGTGTTGTTAGCGCCTCTCATCATGACCTCATATCTATCATTTGCGTTAATGCTCTTATTTTTGTCTTTTTCTGTTGCGCCACCATAGCACCACCTACCTCCCTATTCTTTACCCAAATGTTTTAATGTATGCCTTATTTGTACATTTACTCATTTACTCTCCATTGTACCCCCATCCCCCCATTTTTTTTTTTTTTTTTAGATATGTGTGTGTTTGTGTGGTTGTGTGTGTGCGTATTGGCGTGTGTATGTGTGTGTGTCATGTGTGTTCGTGCGCGCGCGCGTGCGCACTTGTATGTGTGTGTGTGTGTGTGTGCGTGTGTGTGTGTGTGTGTGTGTGGTGTGTGTGTGTGTGTGTGTGTGTTTGTGGTTGTGTGAGCGTGGTTGTGCCTGTGCGCAAGAGTTTTTTTTTTTCATGGGAGGGGGGGGGGGAGGGGGGGTGGCCCTGCAGCTCCTAGCTGCGTCTGGCTAGGATTTTTTTTTTTTTCTCGGGTTCTCATGTTTTCCCTCTCACCCCTTGGTGGCTTGGGTAGGGCAACCTACCCTAGGGTCAGACTAGCGTTCGGTGCTTTAGGCGGCTGATCCCCCCCCCCCCCCCCCCCCCCCATCCCCTTGTCATTTACAATGCTTTTTGGTGCATATTGTATTTCATTTATTGTGTTTTCTCTTGTTCATTTCTTTCATATGCAACACACCCCACTACACACAATCACACCCTCCCTCCCACCCCCTCTCACTCTCCTTCCCCTCCCTGTCCTCTCTCTCTCTCTCACTCTCCACTCTTCCTCTACTCTTCTCTCTCTCTCCCTCTCTCTCTCTCTCTGTCTGTCTCTCTCTCTCTCTCTCTCTCTCTCTCTCTCTCTCTCTCTCTCTCTCTCTCTCTCTCTCTCTCTCTCTCTCCTTTTCCTCCTCCTCGCTTCACTCTACCCTCTTTCCTCGTGCCATCTTCCTCGAACACAACTCACCTCTCTCTCCCACTGCCCCTCTTTCAACTTCATTCACCACTTTGGCTTCACAAAGGGGGAGTATTGCGCATGTTTTTGTCTGTACTGTTTTCATTGTTTTGTCGCTGAGGAGAAGACTTATTGCCGAAAATTTCTTGTCTTGTTTTGTGTCGTGCATTAAAGTGCGTTACTTCACACTTTGTTTTGTATGCTCTTCCACTTTTTCGTCGTGTTCCGGTAACACTGCAGTTTGTTTCATTTGCCTTTGAACATTGTCTTCATTATTATCATGTACAGGTTGATTCTCTCTATCCCACTGTTGGTTTCCTTTCAGACCATCACATGGTAAATGCCATCCTCACCTGATGGAAGGTGAAGAGGACTCGGAATCCTTGATGAGGGGACTCGAATGTTGATACCTCATAGATCATGGTCAAAGGATGCAGATTGATATTCTGGAAAGAAGGGAGCAGGGTACTGAAATCAGCTAATGTGTGCCAGGTTGGAAAGCGATTAGTCTGAGTCAGATAAATTCCCAAGTATTGATTGTGCATTTTGCTGAAGAGAAAAAACTGGCCATCAAGTTGAAATTTTGGGCGATCGACACCCTGACTGAGCTGGAAATCCTGCCAGAAAAAAAATGGTTGAGTCACACCAGCTGTGGGATTCCATCCTGGTGACTGCAACAGACCTGAAAAAAAAATCATGGATAATGTATCTTGTATCTTGATGTATCTTACCTGAAATTGTTGTCATTAGAAAACATAGAGGAAACATATTGGTGGCAAGGGCCAACAGTCTGGGTGAAGATGTTCAGATGCACGTGCACACACACACACACACACACACACACACACACACACACACACACACACACACACACACACACGCATGCGCACGCACACACATACACATACATAGCGTAACATAAGAACAGTGCAGATAACGCATGGTAGGTACCCAATGCCTGACCAGCGCGGGGGCTAATGCGCAGGTCAGATTTCTAAGTACTACACATGGGACCCTCTCCTTAAATCCTCTCATCTTTGTCATTCATTCACGTGTCCATCAGTGGTTAATCCCGCGCAGTGTGGGCCTCAAATCATAACGGATGTGATGTACCGTATGTGACTAGTGCGGACATTGTAACGGGTCGTTGATTACCATTTCGAAGCTATGCTGAATAAAGTGGTGCATTCACAGGCGGAGAATTGGGACTGGCACATTCCAGCTACTGCCATTCCTGTATTGCCAGCTTCCTTCTGAGAGCACAGGCTTCTCACCGTTTGAGTTGGAACGACATACACAGACGAATGTCTGTACCCACATTTAACAGACATTACAAAACAAACACTGTGCCTTACGACCTCTTTGGTCTTCCTCAGACGAACGATCTTCAAGACACTGAAAACGAAGGGCAGTCCGTTATCTCCACTAATTGGTCGTGCGATGGATGTGGAATGGGAGCGAGGCTGCTGGGAGGGGAAACGATTCAGGTCAAAGAAAATAGTAGTAATGGCCACCATCGCATCAACAACAAAACCAACAACATCAACAACAACAGCTACAACAAACGACAACACAACAACAACAACAACAACAACAACAACAACAACAATAGCAATAACCATAATGGTAAAGACGACGACTATGACGACGATGACGATGATGATGGTGATGATGATGATGATGATGATGATGATGATGATGATGATGATGATGATTAAGATGATAATGATAGCAAAAACAGCATGAAGCTGCTGCTGCTGCTGCCGCTTGTGACGATTGTGATGTGGTGGTGATGATGATGGTGGTGTAAAATAAAGATAATATTACTACCACTATTTCAATGTTTAAGAAGAATGGTAGTATAATTATAGAGATATAGTAACTAGGATCGTGACATACATGTAGTAATAAACTGTTATACTAACAGAAGAGGAATGAAGGACGGGGGTTAGAGGATATTCAAATAGCATGGCTGTAGTAGCAATAGAACAATGATAATAATATATTGATGATGATGATGATGATGATGATGATGATGATGATGATGACGACGATGACAAGCGAAGAGAAAAAGAGTGTGTGTGTGTGTGTGTGTGGGGGGGGGGGGGGGGGGGGGGGGTGGGTAGAGGCAGAGGAGAGATGCAAATACAGTGGATATAGATCGTGAAAATGAGATGAAAATAGAACCTGTAACTGAGCTCATCATTGTCTGTATCAAGCCTGAATTTGTGGACGAAGATCACACAAAACACAGGCTGTGGACAGACACTGACGGACAAACACCTACATTTGAGACAGGTCGCAACAAGAACAAAGATGTACGTCATTTAGTGGCAGGATCAAGACTCCAGTGACACATGTACATACTCATGTAAGTATAAAGTATTTAGGTATGAATGGTGCATCGTAATATCTTTTTTTTTTCTCCAATAAATATGACAACTATGTCTTACCCATTTCTGAAGATAGATGGCGCTGTTGCATTTCTGCATTTGTGTTTGAGGGCATAGTGGAGATTTTTGACCTTGATGGTGTAGTTCAGACGGAGGTCATGCACCACGATAGCGAAGAGGACAAAGTGTCGTCTGCTGACCCAGTCCACCATGAGAGGGACCTCAGGTTTTCACAGCCAGTCTTCCTGTCCTGGAACTCTGACGTGTCGCTGACCTGAATGATCAGAGACAGGAAGTTGTCCTGGGAACACGTCTGCTGCAGGAACTGGAACTGCATCACGTGACCCTTAGAGGTGGAGACATTGAACCCAGCACACTACACTCGACATGGCACCATTGTACACTGCTGGTTGTGTGAGGTCCGTTTGATGCTGAGAATACGCAATGGTCAGCTCCTGCACTTCTGCCTGCAGCGTTGTGTTTCTCCCGTGTGCACTGTGCTAACTGACTGGCTGGCAGTCTCATATAGCTGTCGTTATTCGCCATCGTGTCCTTCCATTGACGATCAAGCATTTGTTGCGCATCCAAAAACGTGTTTTTTGTTCTAGTACTTGCAAAAAGCGTGTTTTCATCCAAAAACACAGAAACAACAATAAACAGAGTACATTATACTAAGTTACATCCACTTCACAAACATCTGCCAGGGGGGTTGTTTTTAAAGTAATGTGATGTAAAGCAGTGCCCTTACTCAGGATATTTCAGGCCATTCTTTGAATGATGATCACCTGGTTAGTTCGGCAGGTGACTCTAACAAAACAAGCAACACATCATTCAAGTCTTCAACACATTCAGTCCAAAACGATTTTAATCAAGAGACATTTTTCTCCCTATTGGAGCCTTAATTAATGAACAGCACATAACGGCTAAACCAACTAATATTATTCGAAAAAAAAAAAAATGAAGTGGGAAGGGAGGGAGTAAGGGAGGGCATACACACAAAACATATTACACATACATTTATAAAGCAAAATAACGGACTCCTGATTTTTTTTTTTTTTTTTTTTTTTTTTTTTTTTTTTTTTTTTTTTTTTTAAGTAAGATCAAACAGCATAAGAAATCGAGGAAACGAAGAAAGCGTAGAGACTGAAATCAGAACTTGTCATATGACAAATTCACTTTCGGGATCATAATATTGATAATTTGGGTCTAAATACTGAAGGTTTATGTTTGTAAAATGTGACTTTTCAGGCACATCAGACAACGTGAATGTGCTAAAAGGAGCAATGTGTTATACATGATGTTGTAACCATTTGTTTTGAAATAATTGCTTTCCGTGCTAACTTTAAAGCGTATGTCTCAATTTCATGACGTGAAATTGATATATCCCCAAAACAGGCGTCTTTGTAAACATTGTTCTCACGTTCTCTAATTTTACCTAGAACAAAAAAATACAAAAATATTTGTGCAAAAATTTCTTTATATTACTGAGCAAGGCAATATTTTCTCTTACCGATACAGTTTGCAAATTACACATTTTGATTTTCATAATGTCTACAAATCTTTCGATAAATGGTTCTAACAACAGCGCTTTCAGAATATATGTTGGAAGTTCTGTTTCGTACAAGATTTCTGTTTTCTTTACAGCAGTACCAGTTCTTATAATTCTCTTAATAGCACGCACCTGTTGTGGCGTTTTACAGTGTCTGTCGTGCTGATCTGCGGGTAGCTAGATGTTCGAAGCGTTAGTGTGGACAGACGAGATAAAAGTATCTAACCAACAAACCTCGCGCACGTTGGTTTTTGCAAAGTTAAAAAGAGACCTGCTTAACGCTTTACAAATATTTAATACGCATACCAATTAGTAGAAAAAGATACACGTATATACACACGCACGCGATGATAATGATGACAACACAATATGTAAGATAATTAGAATTATAAGGTGAATGGACCAATACGGACACAAAAGATTACTGTCTTATATTATATATATATATATATATATATATATATATATATATATATATATATATATATATATATATATATATATATATATATATATAAGCCTAGTAAATGCGTCGCGGGAGCAGAGTCACTTCAATAAGATCCTGGGAACTTGACCTCCACGCAGGACAGTTCATATGCACGCAGACGCAGGACCCGTGAGATGATGGAAACTGTCGCGAAGCGATGACGACGTCGAAAAGCAATGAAACGGTGAGAGTGATGAAATGACGAGGGAAACGAAGGGTTGAAGTTTACAT
>JADBJO010000396.1:784096-787519 GCA_016801955.1 Conus betulinus
ACATGATTTAGTCAAAGACATTTAAAGAAGAAAATAGAAAAGAAACAATCGTATACTCTTACATTACAAAAGAGGCAAACAACATAAACCAGCTCAGAACCAAGGACATACAAATTTATGAACTATACCTCGGGTATCCTACCATCATGTTGTCAGTCGTGTTCTTTCCATCATATCCAGTCGTTCACAGTTGCATCCTTATGTTTAAAAGCTAGTTAAAGAAATATCGCAAATTGTTTTTACTATTTTTGGATTCTTTGAAGACATTAGCAATGTATATCTAAAAGCATTTGACTCTCTATAGTATTTGAGTGGTATGAGATCACGTCGAAGGTCACTGAGGAACGGGCAACACAAACTAAAATGGATTTCATCTTCTTGGTTATTATTACACATGGGGCAAACTAATTTCTACATCTCTATAATTTTTTGTATCTAAGTGAATGCGATTTGATATTACCCACTCCAAACCTGAATTTAACAAGCGCTTCCTTTGCAAGTCTGTTTGTGTCAATGGCAAAATACAGTTCTTGGTTATGACTCATTTTGAATGATCTGTACATTGTAAATCCTTCACTCGAACAAATTCGACTGTCCCAATCCTGCCACTAACAATCTATCGGTCTTTGTCTAAAACAATTTATGAAATGGTCAACTGATTCTGTACCTTGATTTTCCAACACATATCCAAATCCAAACTGAAACAAAACTAATCGAATGTTGTTAACCCAGTTTTTTTTTACCTTTCTCATCCAAATTAAGTAGCATAAGGGAATCTTTGTAGGGAGGCGATTTTCATTCATCCGTGTCAGTTTGATCCAGTATTTAATTGATCTAGTGTATGCATTCACATACAATGGGAATCTACCGGTATCTCCATAAATCATCGCATTAGCAGTCCTTTCTGTGACACCTAGAAAGCGTTTAAATGCAAAAACAAGTGTACTTTTTCTATGTTATTTTATACTTTCATCAAGACCCCAAATTTCTGACCCATATAGAAGTACTGGCTGCACTCTAGCATCAAAGAGTTACAAAAAAATCAATAGACTGGATATCATAATTACATCAATTATGTCAATATACCAATAACCGCCTTTTTACCCTGTACAGCTATGTCATTACAGTAGGATGGAGACTCAACTTTTGTAGAAAAAAATATAGTCCTAGAATATTTTGTACGTGTTGACTACTTTCAATTCAGAACCACCCAAATGCAATGTTCGTGCGCTGCAAGAAACCTGCCTTTACGAAAACAATTATATTACGTTTGTTCATATTAACTTTTAATTTCAAATTTAGTTTGATGATTCATACAAATTATTCAGCTGGGTTTTGCAACCCTACTTGCATTTAAGATATTAATATAATATAATCTGCAAATAACTAAGTAAAAAGTTCGACAACAGTAGGTGTTAGTACAGCCCCATGTCTGCCGTTGTTAATTATGTCAGCAGCTAATCCATTTATGAATAACGAAAATAAGACAGGACTGCAAACATATCCTTGCTTTACTCCACGCGGGCAGTTTATGTAATCTGTCACATATATGAACCATTTTCTAACCCGCGTTTTTATGTTAGTATACATGTTTTTCACACAATCAAATAATTTACCTCGGATTCTGTTTTTCTGTAGGATAGGCCATAACAATTTCCTTGAAGTAGAATCGAATGCTTTCTCGAAGTCGATGAATGCAACATATAATCTACGATTTCGAGACAGTTGTTTCTGAATGATGGCAAAGAAGTGTAAACATATGATCTATGGTTGAGTAGTCTTTTCTAAAACCAGCTTGATGTTCATCTATGATATCATGCATATCAATCCAAACTTGCAATCTGATTTATGATATGGCTATAAAGTTTTCCGCTGATGTCTGTAAGCGAGATACCTCTATAATTGTTGGGATTGTCTAAATTACCCTTTTTATGTAATGCTGTATTTTAAGATTCTGACCAGTTTTCTGGATAAGTACCTTGATCAAACAGTTCGTTAAAACATTTTTCAAAAATGTTTATAACGATATCTGATGCGCACTAAAAAAATTCTCCAATGATATCGTCAGGCCAGGGAGATTTTCCACTTTTCAGATTTTTAATGGCGCTTAGTATTTCTTGATTGGAGATTGGTGCATTTAGTAATTAAAAATCATCTTCTGTGTATTCCGGAGTCATTTGATTATTTATTTACTTCACAATATCCTCAGTATAAATCCTCGATCTCCAAAAGATCACGAAAATGGTTAAACCGTTTATCTGTAGATATACTGTTCAATGATTGTGTACGTTTCGGTGCAAGTTGGTTCACCTTTTCCAAAATTCTTCTTGATTATCAATCCTATCCAAGAGTTTGGAAAAGGTTCTAGGTTTATTTTGTGTCTTTTTTTCCGCCTAAGTAAATTCTTATATTCTCTTCGAGCCTTACGGTAATTATGCAGATTATTTGATTTCAGCTTTTTTATTTGTTCATCATTAGCTGCCCTTAGACATGGGCTGCGAAAGATTCTAAGGAATGTTCTTACATTTCGTCTTTCAACAAAACATTCATTATCAAACCAACTGCTGCTTTTCTGATTACTTATACCGATCCGCTTATTTACGAGCATACATGAAGCAGCGTCCACCATGCAACCATTCAATTATTTCAGTGCCTTATGTACACCAACTTCAACAAATCTAGTTGCCAAATCAATCTTGTCTAGTATTATTTCAGACTCAAGAGATCTAAGAAAGATGTCCTTCTTCTGTGGATTCCAAATCAATCTTTTAATGTAACTGTTATTTTCATTTTATATCTCATTATCAAAATCATTTCCATTCACTACCCTACACAGCAAGAATTCAACAGACGTATGACTTGATTCAATTCTGTTAGCAACAAAAAGTGTACATGTTGGCAAAAATGTATGATATAGTTTCTTCTGATAAAATAAAACAGTCAATAACACTACACCCAATATCGGATCCATATGTATAGCAACCTTCGAGGTCGCCGTTACAAGCGCCATTAAGGATGCAGAGTCCTAAGGTAGAACACATGGTTAATAACATTTTATCAAACATATTCACTTGTTTGTCTTCTTTCTTGTTATAATATTCACATCATTTTTTTTTAAATCGACGTGAAAAGGCAGACAAAAACTATTAATTTCCATAAGATGTGTCAGACGTCCATTCATTCAATTTCCCACATACCACAACATGCATATTCTTATCTACCATCGTGTCCCGTCAAACGTTCTTCCACCAGATTTATACCATCATCAATATCATTAATTTGATAAAACGGACTTCCGCTTGGTTGACATAAGTACACATACATAACAGATTTTTGTTTAGTCCGAGACATTGTTTGTCAATAATAAAACACAACACATTATCATACCTATATTTTTTAATTTGACGAACGAATGAGAGAGAG
>JADBJO010000397.1:0-82500 GCA_016801955.1 Conus betulinus
TGGAGACGGGGGAGTCCGACCAGGAGTGAGACTGGTGGGCGGGAGTGCGGGTGGGGAGAGACGGGGAGGAGTCTTCCAGGTTGGCAATGTGCTCCACCAGGCCTGTCTTGTACACAATCAGCCCTATCCAGATCACTGTGCACACCTGGGAACAGACAAACGAAAGGTAGGTGTAATACTTTGAAGCCAAGATAAATTTCGACCCCAAGACTGATGTCACATTTTTCCAACACTTTCACACTGCCAGAAATCTGAAATGAAGTACACACACTTCGCAGCAGGTTCTTAGTGATTCGACATTCATTTCACGTGGATGTTTTTACCATTGTGCATACCAGTGTATAAACCACACTTTCTAATTCACGAAGATGTTCAGTCTCTTTTCTTCAAAGATATTCTATCCCACATTCTCAAAACATTACCTACATCTACTGTGTGTGGACATGTTTCTCATTTTCTGCAACATATTCTATTTCCAGGTTTTGGAACAGGTCCATACCCAGCTTTTCTTTTGGGACTGTCAGCTTGTAAAGTCTTGCATTACAGTTATTTTAACTGCAGTAGTTTCTGATTACCTTCTGGGTGTCTGTAGCTTCCCTGTCTCTGAGGATGGTATTTCAACTGACATACTGGAAGAAATTAAAAGGTTTACCAAATTTTGCTCTTTTAGTATAATATCCAACTACCTTTTTTTCACCATCTTTCAACACCAGAATAACCCAGGACATCTTTAAGCAGTGAAAGTATGGTTTTAAACTAGAAGTTTAAAGTTTGGAGTATTTATCAATTTCCTCATGTCCAACAAACTCCATTGGGAAGTTAATCTAGTGAAGGCAAAGAGAAATATTTTCCAGAAAGAAACAGTCTATAAGAACCCTTACTTGGAACAGTCTTCAGCAGGAGGTTTTCACAGCAAAACAAGAAAGCATGAAGCTTTATAGCTCACCATGATGATCCTCTGGAAGATCCTGGTGCTTGCCCAGAAGTAAAACAGCCTCAAGCGACGAGGCATCTTCTGAAAGAAGTCGTCCTGACTGGTGAGCGAGGAGGACGTGAAGGCCATGTCCAGTCGGGGGGCTGACCTGGAGCGGTAGATTTTGGGCCCAGGCTGCCACTGGTCAGTCGGGCCCATGACAGGGGATGGGGAGGACGGAGGAGCCGTATCTGAAGGAGGGGGTGAGCCCTGGCGCTGGGAGAAAGGGCACAGGATGAGGGGCTGGATGGGGTCGGCGTTTTCCCGCTCTTCCTCCCCTGGGCTTGGGGACTGAACACTCTGGCGGTGAAGATCTGCTAGCTGCAAGGAAGACATCACATGTGTCTGGCAGTGAGTCAATCAGCTGCAAGGAACATGTCACATGATGTCTATGGCAGAAAATCAATCAGCTGCAAGGAAACACATTACATGAGTGTGTGACAGTAAGCTGCAAGGAACACATTACATGAGTGTGCGACAGTGAGTCAATCAGCTGTAAGGAGCACACTACATGAGTGTGTGACAGTGAGTCAATCAGCTGTAAGGAACACATTACATGAGTGTGTGACAGTGAATAGATCAGCTGTAAGAACACATTACATGAGTGTGTGACAGTGAGTCAATCAGCTGCAAGGAACACATTACATGAGTGTATGACAGTGAGTCAATCAGCTGCAAGGAACACATTACATGAGTGTATGACAGTGAGTCAATCAGCTGCAAGGAACACATTATATGATGTGTGTGACAGTGAGTCAATCAAATGCAAGGAACACATTACATGATGTGCGTGACAGTGAGTCAATCAAATGCAAGGAACACATTACATGATGTGGGTGCCGGTGAGTCAATCAGCTGCAAGGAACACATTACATGATGTGTGTGACAGTGAGTCAATCAAATGCAAGGAATACATTACATGTGTGTGACAGTGAGTCAATCAACTGCAAGGGAACACATTACATGATGTGTGTGACAGTGAGTCAATCAAATGCAAGGAACACATTACATGATGTGTGTGCCAGTGAGTCAATCAAATGCAAGGAACACATTACATGATGTGGGTGCCGGTGAGTCAATCAGCTGCAAGGAACACATCACATGAGTGTGTGCCAGTGAGTCAATCAGCTGCAAGGAACACATTACATGAGTGTGTGACAATGAGTCAACCAGCTGCAAGGAACACATAACCTGAGTGTGCGACAGTGAGTCAACTAGCTGCAAGGAACACATTACATGAGTGTGTGACAGTGAGTCAACTAGCTGCAAGGAACACATTACATGAGTGTGTGACAGTGAGTCAACTAGCTGCAAGGAACACATCACACAAGTGTGTGACAGTGAATCAACTAGCTGCAAGGAACACAATACATAAGTGTGTGACGGTGAGTCTATCAGCTGTAAGAACACATTAAATTGAGTGTGTGAGAGTGAGTCTATCAGCTGAAAGGAACACATTACATGAGTGTGTGACAGTGAGTCAACTAGCTGCAAGGAACATATTACATGAATGTGTGACAGTGAGTCAATCAGCAGCAAGAACACATTACACGAGTGTGTGACAGCGAGTCAATTAGCTGCAAGGAACACATTACATGAGTGTGTGGCAGTGAATCTATCAGCTGCAAGGAACACATTACACGAATGTGTGTGACAGTGAGTCAATCAGCTGTAAGGAACACATTACATGAGTGTGTGACAGTGAATATATCAGCTGCAGGAACACATTACACGAATGTGTGACAGTGAGTCAATCAGCTGTAAGGAACACATTACATGAGTGTGTGATAGTGAATATATCAGCTGTAAGGAACACATTACATGAGTGTGTGAGAGTAAAATATATCAACTGTAAGGAACACATTACATGAGTGTGTGACAGTGAGTCAATCAGCTGCAAGGAACACATTACATGAGTGTGTGACAGTGCGTCTATCAGCTGTAAAAACGCATTACATGAGTGTGTGTGACAGTGAGTCTATCAGCTGTAAGGAACACATTACATGAGTGTGTGACAGTGCGTCTATCAGCTGTAAGGAACACATTACAGGAATGTGTGACAGTGAGTCAATCAGCTGCAAGGAACTATCACATGATGTGTGTGACAGTGAGTCAATTCTTTATGACCTCACAAGCCTGCTGATTTAGACAAGGCATCTGTTCACCGTCTTCCTAAAGTTACCCCTCCTCCCCTCCTAGCAAGTTTTATTCTAATGCTCTCTGTTTTTTCATTTATCTATTTCTTACCATTTCACAATTAATTCATTATTACAATGTGACCTTCCACATTAGCAGATATGGAACAGCACATACTGACAAGCCTGCAAGTAATGAAGCCTCCCTGAAACATGAAATGGTATGTCAAGTGCCCCAACAAAAATGTCAGCCGATATTCTATGAAGGGCAGTAGTCTCTCTCACTTTCGATGCATTCAAGTAAAATGGATTAAGCATTAGTAACACAGATTTTCTTGGTAGGGAGGGAAGGGAGAGGGGCATTCCCCTTTGACCCCTCTTACTGTCATCATCTGTTACCATTCCCGACACTTCCTTCTTCTCCTGCGTACGCAGGCTGATACTCCAGCTGACACTCCCTATATGGACAGACAAAAATTAATCCTATCTACCCTACAAAGGGGGTGGAGTTTTTGTGTGTATGACTGTTTTTTATCCCACCATTAAGGCAGCCATACTCCATCTTCGGGGAAGGTGCATGCTATGTGTAACATGTCATCCAAACTGGCCTTCCCTTCCGAAAGTTGGTGATGGGATTTTACATGCGTGCAAGATGTTATGCACATGTTCACACATGGAACCTCAGTTTATAGTCTCATTCGAAGGACTGTATGGGAAATGGAGTCAGAACTAATGTTAACTCTGAGGGAAAAAATCCCCTGTACCGAAACGGCCCGGCAGAGATTCAAACCTGCAACGCTTGGATTACAAGTCCAGCGCTCTACCAGCTGAGCTATTCCGGCCCCCATCTCCACACTTCCATTACTTAATTATTTTGCAGAGCGTAAACTGAAAATCATATAAAATTTAAAACATACCCTTAACCATCGTACCTGTTGACATACCCATGTTTTCAAATATACTCAGTCATTTACTGCAAGTCACAATTCATGCTATGTTTAAAATTTAGTATCTATGCAAATTAAAGCGTGATGTCTGTTTCAACTCATGAGAGATAGACTTGACAACATCACACCTTCACTTACTTAAGTTAAAAGAATGAAAAAAAAGGAAAAAGAAGAAAACAAATAAGAAACAGGCAGCAGCAGCAGAGTCAGGAAGTGTAGGACAAGACACAGAGTGAGGAAAAGAGGTAGACCATGGAGGGAAAGCTACAGAGACAAGCAGAGAAAGAAAAAGAAGAAGAAAATGGAAAAGAAGGAGCATAAGATGACCAATAAAAACACAAAGAAAAAAAAAAACATCAGCAAGAAACAATAAATTCCGCACAATCACACACACCATCCCCATACCTCCACCCCCACTCCACAAACAATTTTGCAAAAGGTAAAAGGGTGGGTCTCTGTTACCTCCATTCGACGTATATCAACAGACAGGATGGTGGCAAAAAAGAACATCTGCAGGAAAAAGTCTGTCCACAGTCCAAACAGCGCGAATAGGCAGAAACTCCTATAGAAAAAAATTATAGCAAAAAGTGCTTGAGCTCTAGGCTACATTTTTCAGTCTGAATCTGACCCATCCATGGCCTGCTCTCCCAGCATCATTTGCAGCACACACACACACACACACACACACACACACACACAATGTTCACATAGAAACACACACACACACACACACACACACACACAAGCACACACAAAGGCATGTTCATATGTAAGTATGCATAGAGAGACATACAGAAAACTATACACACACACACACACACACACACACACACACACACACACACACACACAGAGGCATGTTCATATGTAAGTATGCATAGAGAGACATACAGAAAACACACACACACACACACACACACACACACACACACACACACATACACACAGTCTGTTTACAGACACTGCAAACCTCAAAGACCTTCAGTCTGTCTCAGGTGATTATTGCTTCACTAATCCTACAATCAACAATTACCATATGATGGGAAACATTTTTTACATCTTTTCAGCTAGAATGACACCAAGCAGGAAGCACTTTTTCATTTTTTTCTTTTTTTTTTTTTTTACACCCACAGACACTCCACTACCTGTTGTTTTTGTTCCAAAATAAGAAACACATTTGGATTACAAATGAGCTCATGTGTGTGTGTGTGTGTGTGTGTGTGTGTGTGTGTGTGTGTGTGTGTGTGTGTGTGTGTGTGTGTGAGTGTGTGTGTGTGTGTGTGTGTGTGTGTGAGTGTGTGTGTAGTGTGTGTGTGTGTGTGTGTGTGTGTGTGTGTGTGTGTGTGTGTGTGTGTGTGTGTGTGTCTGTGTCTGTGTGTCTGTGCGTGCATGCATATGTGTGCATGACAGTGTGTATGTGTATATGAAATTCATAAAAAGCTAAATCTTTCTTTTCAATATCCGTCTCTTACATAAAAAATAACTCACAGTCTAATCCAAATTTTTTAAAAAGATATACGTAAAAAAAATCCACAGCAATATCACATACTGAAAATCAACAATACTTACCAAAATTTCTTTTTTTTTAAGTAGGATTTTCCCACGACTATCAACTACAATGTGCTGAGCAATGCTGTATTTCCTCTATGGCTAGTAACCCACATGCAGCCAACATTTTTTTTTTTTCAACCCAAGGTCCTCTTCCAGAACTGATGACTGCTGCACAACTACTGACATATTTTGTAACTGTAAAATACACAAATGTGACTACTGGTCACAACCGATACTCTGATGCCTCTCCACTCATTCAGAAAAAGAAAACATCAAACCATGTTAATCACCTGGATTGCTGGTACAAATGTGAAGAAGCCAAAGAAGATGATCAGCAGTTCGGTGCACAAGTACTTGGTTATGTACCATCCTTCCTTGCTGAGTCCTGACAGAGAAGATCAAAACCCATCAACTCCCAAGTCACAGCAGGCCTCAACTACCCTACCTTTCAGGGTATCTGGTGCGTGGTTGAGAGTCATCAGTGCCAGTGATGGGCTTTTGACCAATTTCGAGGCCATTTCTAGTCACCTGGAATTTCTTTTCAAAACATCCTGTTTCCCCTAAGTCTTACCGTAAATAGTTTGCAAATGGCCATTGCCATGCAGTATTTGAAAAAAAAAGGTATGCTGTGCTTCTGAAACATGACAGTGTAAATCCTACAGAAACTGGAGGACTGTGTCCTGTTGTGTAGAATGACAGCTGAATTAAATCTAACTGCAGATTCATTTTTCACACCTCTAGGTATGACTTAATTATGTAATATTACCATTTAAAACAATCAGTAACACTGTGTGATATTCTACATCTATGCAAACATCACAGCACTAAATGCTGACATTCATCACATGTATGCCTATGCCTAATACTGAATGGTGATGTTTGAAGTGTATCCCCTATTATTGTTTTCATGTTGATATTTAAAGTGTTACATACGTTCTGTTAATAAAACAAACAAACAAAAAAAAAAAACATAACTCATTTTGAGCATCTTTTAACTTTTAACAAGAAGGCAGCAGCACAACTGACTTATGAATTCACTTTTAACAGGGAGGATGGTCTCTAAATCCAAGTCCGCTCATTTTCAGTCAGGACCATTTTTCATGCTTATCTCCCTTGACAACTTCTCAATGCGGACTGTGCGTTGTCACAGCAGTGAGCTTTTTTCTTTATTACTTTTATTGTGTGCATTGTTTTTATTTATGTGTTTTCTTTAGGGCAGCCTAGGCCACTGGGTCGAGTGTCTGAGCAACTGAGTCAAAAATGAGTTAACACAAAAGGAAAGAAAAATACAGCAACTCACCCTGCGCCACCCTAATCTTGACATCTAGGTGGACTGGTGTGGACACCACTGACTTGGTGATGACCAGTACATTCTCCAGACCAATAATCATGACAAGGTAAGGGAAAATCTCACTGGAAAATTAAAGAATTTTTAATACCTTTTTTATTTCTTTCCTCATTCTGTCTTCCATTCCACAGTTCTTTCTTTCTCTCTTCTCCATTCTTTCATCAACATGATCTTTCTCTTTGCTGTACATTTCCAGATGCAAATTACACATATTTTTTTTTGTTATTAATCATATTTGTATATGTTTTTGACAATATTGCAGTAAAAAAAAATCCGTGAAACATATTACAGATGAGTTATTTTTTTTTTTTCTGTTTGAATGGATCTGAGTGAGAGTTCAATGTATGCTGAGGAAAGTTTTTTTTGTTGTTGTTGTTGTTGGGTAAACAAACACATACACAAACAACAAAAATCACAAGACACAATCCTCTGAGTTTTTGCTAACTACAAGCACATAATGGCAAACAAACACATCCGCTCACTCCACTTACTCCCCCTCCCTTCCCCATCCACCCACACCCCCACTTTCTCTCTTCTTTTCATTTAATGATACACATACACATGCACATATCAAATCCAGGTATCTTATAATTTGGATTATCAATTTTCAAATAATACTTCATAATTGATCCAGTTAGTGTTAAATTTTAGCATATTCAATTGTACAGTTGCTATGTATTTTTCAAGATTATATCTTCTCTTAAGTATTTTTAGAAATACTGCTAATGAAGGCTTACATTTATTTATTTTACAGCTAAAAATGTAGTGTTTGGCTATCAGAATTATAAGATCAAATGTTGTATCAGTTGTGGAATTGTCATCTGCTCCAAATATTATTGTGTTTTCAGTCAGAGACAGATTATTCGCTATTAAACACTTTCCTTTTATTAATTCTTGCAATGATTTCCAGAATTCACTGACATGTATGCATCTCCAGAACATATGTTCAATGCTGTCTTTTTCCTCATCACAGAAACTACAGTTATAACTTTCTACTATTCCCATTTCTTTCAGAACTACATTTGTTGCAATTATTCGATGCACTATTCTTATTTGCATCCATTTTAGCTTAATATCCTTAATTTGATGAACTTTTCTAAAGCATTTCTTCCAAGGTATCTGCCGATTTAGCTTCTCCGTCCATTTTGCACAACAGTTTGGTTCCCAGTTATCTTTTACTATAACTCTGTAATAAGTTTTGGAACCTTTATCTACAGAATATATTTTCTTTAGTGCTGTGTTGACTTCTGCTTCAATGTTATCTTTTATCTCATTCTCAAACCCTTGTTCTCTGATGTATTTTTTAATGGATAATATGCATCCACCATAAGATAGGAAATCTATTTCAATGTTATACTTTGTTCTGAATTCCTCATGGGATAGTGAATCTCCATTGGCTTTGAAAAAATTAGATACTCTAAATACATTTCTGTTGTTCCAGTTTTTGTGTTTTTAACAGTTTATTACCTATTTTGATATGTTCATTGTAAAGAATTGGTTCTGCAAGTAGTTCTCTAGCATTTTCTGGGTTTTATTTTGTAGTAGAACTGCTTATATGACATGAATACATGTTTCCAGAAAACATTGTCTTGAGTGATAATGCACAGATGATTGGGAGAGTACTTCTCAATGTTCTCAATAACTGGGTATGAAAAAATCAACATGTCTCTCCATCTGTGTGTTGTTTGTCTCAGTCTTTTTATCCATGTTAATTTTAATGCAGTGATGAGAGCATTTATGTCAGGTAGATTCAACCCACCATCCTGTACATCTTTAATAACTGTTTTTTCGACTATTCTATATCTTGTTTTTTTTTATTCCATACAAACCAGTAACATAAATCTTGTAATTCTTTAACAAATGTGTCAGGTGGATTTGGAAGCATCAACCATAGGTAAGTTAGTTTTGACAGAATTAATGATTTTAAGACAGCAATTCTTCCTAAGGGGGTAATGATTCTCTTAAGCCAAATTTTAAATAGTGCCTTCACTTCTACCATTCTATCTTTGTAGTTTCTTTTTTCCATGTGTTTTAAGTCCTGAGAAAACCAAATTCCTAATATTTTGAATTCTTTTGGATTCCAGATCATCTTTAAATGTTCCATATATCTTATTTCACTATGCTTTTGTCTTCCAAGCCAAATTACTTGTGTTTTTTCTCTTTGTTTAAGAATAAACCTGATGTTTTCCCAAACCTATCAAGAATCTCGATGGATTTTTCAAATGATTTCTTATTCCCTGTGTTCATCAGTTGAGTGTCATCAGCAAATTGTGATATCTTGTGTGTTTTTCTCCCCAATTTGTATACCTTCAATACTATTTTCTTCTTTGATCATTACGGATAATATTTCTGCACATAATACGAAGATATATGGTGAAACTGGATCTCCTTGCCTACAACCCCTTTCTATTGAGAACCATGATGATGTTTTGGCCATTTACTATAACAGTAGACTTAATGTTTTTTTGTAGAATACTTCTATCCATTTACATATATCTTTACCTAAACCTACAGCCTCTAGCACTTTGTGCATAAAATCCCAATCTAATGAGTCGAACGCCTTTTCGAAGTCTAAATTAATTAGCATCCCTGGGATATTTTTTATGTTGAGATGGTGTATTATGTCATAAATTAACCTAATGTTACTACCTATATATCTATTGGGACAAATCCTGTCTGGTCTTCACTAATCAGTGATGGGAGAACTTTTTTTAATTCTATTGGCAATACAAGTGGAGCCAATTTTGTATGTAAGATTTAAAAGTGAAATAGGTCTCCAGTTTTTTATGTATTCTTTTGGTTTTCCTTCTGGGTAAACAAATTATAATACCTTCTTTCTGGGTGTTTGATAGTTCGCCTTCTCTGAAACTTTCATTTAGAGCTCGGGTTACAAACACACCAATTTGTTTCCAAAAACATTTAAAGAACTCAGCTCCAAACCCATCCGATCCAGGGCTTTTTCCATTCTTCATATTTTTCAATGCAATCCCTGCTTCTTCTATTGTTATTTCGCCTTGTAATGATTTAGTCTGTTCTTCTGTTAATTTTGGTATCTTATTCACCAATCTTCAATACTGCATTTCACAGTTGATCTCTTTTGGTATAGATCTTCATAAAATTGTTTTACTGTAGCTTTTATGTCTTCTGGTTTGTCCAGTGTATTACCTTGTCCATCCAGTAGTTTTACAATTTGTTTGCTAATGAAGTTACGCTTTTCTAAACTACAGAAATATTTACTAACCTTTCCCCATCTGCAACCCATCTTGCCTTTGATCTTAGTAGTACACCATTCATAACCTTTCTCTTAGTAATATCAATCTCTATTACTCTCTTCAATTGTCTTCAAATCCTCCTCTGATTTAAGTTCTTTACTCTCAATATCTTTAATAGTTTGCATAAGGCTGTTTTCTCTACATTGTGATTCTCTTTTTTTAATTGTGGCATACTGGATGGATTTTACTCTTATCTTCATTAGTAGAAGTCAAGGAAGACCCGATCAGACACTGTTTAGTTTAGGGTCTGAACTTTTCGACCAGTTTTTCATCTTGCCTATTGTCAGTATTAATATATCACTCCCCTCATCTTTATCTGTGTATTCCTCTGTTATTTCTTCTATTAGATTATTTATCCATCTACATATTCTTTATCTTTTAGTAGAGATGAATTAAATTTCCAAAGAGTTTTTTGTGTTTAATCTCCTTTCCAAATTGAAGCTTTAGTGTAATTAGTGTGAATGGTCAGATCTATAGCCTGGTAAAATGTCAGTATCTTCAAAATACCAGATTAAATATTCTGACAGAAGGAAGAAGTCTAGCCTACTTTTTGTTGCAAGGGGGTAGGTCTACGCCATGTGTATTTCCTACAATCAGGGTTGTTTTTTCTCTCCATATATCTGCTAATGACAAATCTTGTATCATATCCTCACTGCTTTTTTAGCTTTTTTTGGGTTATTTATATGTTTATAATTGTAACAATCAATTTCCTGTTCTAGTACCATATTAAAATCCCCCACCACAATAACGTTATTATTTTTGTATTTTTTAATTGTATTTTGTGAGTTCATCATAAAATGCTGGGTCATCTTTGTTTGGTCCATATACACTTACTAGCAACAGTTCCTTTTCATTTGTTGTAAATAATATGATGATAAAGTTACCCTGCATGTCTGTTTCTTCTACCTTAGTTATTTTGAATTCGAAATTATTATTAAATAGTATTGCTACTCCTCGAGCATTAGATCTGTATGAGGAGAAAAAGCAATCGTATCCCCATTCTGCTCTTATACACACTTTTCTGTATCTTTTTCAAAATGAGTATCTTGTAGGCAATATATAGAGTATTGCTTTTTTCTTAAATAATGGAATATATCTCTTCTTTTCTGATAATTCCCTAGACCTTGACAGTTCAATGATGAAATTGTTAACATGTTTACCTTGTTACCTACTGAATCCATAGTGTTTTCACTGTAGTCAAAAACATTACATAAAGACCATCAAGTGCCACAAGAAAAATAAAAGCAACAAGCAGGAATCCAGTTCAATGTCACAATGGGCAGGAAAAAGGAATATACTTTACAACAGCATGCATTTGAACAATCATCATAATCATGGCTTTCATAATTACCCTGATATGATTTGATTTAGTACCATCCATTTTGCTATGAGTGCATATAACACTATACCATGTAGCTATTACCACTAGTTTAACAGGTCTGTCCCTCAGCAGCAACTGTTCATTATTTGAACAGAGACATTGTTTTGCCCACAGCACAGTGCATTCCCCCAAAACATATTCTACTTGCCATGAAAAATTCTTCATGTCTCCCACACAAAAAGGCCTAGCTTCTTGTACATTAGCAAACATTACCATTGACAAAGCAGTAGTAAAATAATAAAAAGGATTTGTAAACAATTTTCCAGCCATCAACAATTTTCCAGCCATCAACCTACAAACTAGGATTGTGTCATATGAATAATTCATGAGGTCAACCAACCAATATTTAATCCCTTCTGAATCTTTCTTGCACACAGACAACACAAAAAAGTAAAAGCATAAACCAGCTAGTACACAAACACACCCACAGAGATATAAGCTTCCTTGTGCACATGACTCTGTAACTAATCCACCTGAACTCTGACCCGCCATTTTGATATACACTGTCGAACTTCCAGAAAGTGACGAAGAGAAAAAATCAACACTTACCCCCCTTGAAAAAATAGCATAAAACAAACAAAACAAAAACAAACAAACACTACCCACCTCCGTTGAGCAAAACTGGGTCATCCGCTGCTATCCCAAACCCTAAGAATGAATATGAGTTCCATGAGGCAGAGAACACGAGGCCTAACACACTTTGGAAACGACAGAGCCATCCGAACATTCACACGACCCGCTTTCATTTTGACCCGAACCCTTATGTCGGACACACGTGATAGCTTCGCAGCTGCCAATGATACACACACACAAATTGAACAAAAATAATAAATAAACGATTTAAAGAAAACTCGACTGCAACAGCTATAGCATTTGCACAAAGAAAATAGATCGCCACTGGCCTTTCATTTGATGTTTTTAGGGTCGTATATTTACAATGACCAAGTGCGAAAAGAAAAAAAAAAAAAAAAAAAAAAAAAAAAAAAAAAAAAAAAAAAAAAAAAGCACACGGCAAACGCATCCAGTCACGTGATCAAAACAAAAGACACGTCATGTTGTTTAAGGGGACGATTGCCGAGTAAATAAAGTTATGACAATGTTACAACTTACAGATAGACACAAAACGCACAACATCGACCAAACTTTCAGACATTAAACGTTTAAAGTGCAGCACAATTCTACACAACTTAACTTTTCGATTGTCCGCTGTCGTGAGGGGAATCACTTACTGTCCGTAGCAGACGACACGACCCTCTGTGCTCCCGGTACACGCGCGTCTGTGCTCTGCCAGGTCAGCCAGCGAGTCTATGGCAACAATTTTGTTGGTCACCGTCTTAATGACTACCTTGCCGTTCTTGGTCCACGCCTGTTTACAGATTGATGTATCGTCTCTGACGGTGCACAGCAAGGCGTAAGCGCGAGGGGTCAGATCTTCCACAATCACAGTTCTTGTGCCTTTCAGTTTTGATCTGGCGTACAACACAGAGTCTCGTATCTTCCTGGAGACAAACCGAACTATGATTTCCCGGGGAGGCCCCTCTTTCCCCCCCACTGGACGAGTTTTCCTACCACCCAGTCTGTGCACAGCCTCAATGTCCCCCCTCTGTCCACCTTCACCTGCAGCTTGTCGCGGAACAGCGCCAGCACCTTGCTCTCACACTGCTCCGCCGCCTCCTCCCTGCTCCCGCTCGTCTCCTCCGCCACACCGAAGATCCTCAGGTTGTTCCTCCTGACGTAGGCCGACACCTCCTCCGCCTTTCGGTCTGCCACCTCAGCTGCGAATTTCGCCTCCCTCACCTGGCTCCGTAGATCTTCTTCCCTCTTCTTCGCCTCACGTAGGTCCTGCTTCAAGCTGTCGTTTTTCGCTTTTGAGGTCGAAGATTGCTGCTCTCAACTCTTCTACTGTCTGAGACAGTTTCGCGATGACCGAGCCATTAGCGCACAGTTTCAGCATAATGTCTTCATTAGTAACGCCGTGAGACGGGGACGGGTGGGAGTCGTTATCCGGACCGGTGGCGAAAACAGCGTCAGAAGAGTCGACGTGTTGAGCGGTCACAGCTTCTTCCATGATAGCTTCTTTGTCCAATCGTGGCTCGAACGCGAATTGCGAGAGATCCTTGGTTGCGGAGAGGGTTTTGGCTTTTTTTCTTGGCACTTTTGGACTGCACGTTTCATTCGTTGCGTAGGACGAATCAAGAAGAGAAGAATCAGAGTACTCGATCCAGACTGTGATTTAGCTGCACGTTTACGGCCCATCGGTTCAAGTTTGAAATTGAAGTATAACCGTTAATTTTTACCTCATGGTCTTGATTTTTAAATGCCAAATTACTGTGTGAGGTCGCAGCAGTTGATTTCACAACTAATTACCGGTCATGGTGAGTCCAATTAACGCAAAATCTAATTTTTGTACTTTGCCGTTACTTAACAGGAAATTGTTCTACACAATAAAAATTCTTTCTGAATGAGTTTAATCCACTGGTCTGTTACGCTTTTTTCCAAACAGACGGAGCTGCAGAGGCCAGCCACTTACCTGCCATTGAGGGTGGGGTTGAGGCCGAAGAAGAAACAGAGACTGAGCGACATGAAGAGGGAAGAGACCACAGTCCCACAGCACTCACAGCCAGCCCAATCTGGGATTTCACCATCTCAATCTTGCCTGCACCGGCACACATACAGCAAAAATTAGTTTGCTGCTAGCTCTGGCACACAAACAGCAAAAATTAGTTTGCTGCTAGCTCTGGCACACATACAGCAAAAATTAGTTTGCTGCTAGCTCTGGCACACAAACAGCAAAAATTAGTTTGCTGATAGCTCTGGCACACAAACAGCAAAAATTAGTTTGCTGATAGCTCTGGCACACAAACAGCAAAAATTAGTTTGTTGCTAGCTCTGGCACACAAACAGCAAAAAATTAGTTTGCTGCTAGCTCTGGCACACAAACAGCAAAAATTAGTCAGTTGCTTTGCTGCTTCCCATCACCGGCTCATTCGTAACAGCATCACAAAATCAGCAGTTTGTTTACTTGCTTGCGACATGATTACCTAGGGAATTATCTCCTTTCTGTTTTAAGTAGTTAGGACCAGCTGTCCAATGCTGCGAACTTGTGGACTAAACTGTGAGCATGGGTTAAGTGACAATAACATTTTGGCATACAATGTGGTTGAAAAAGATTCCATTTCATCCAGCATGTATGTGTGCATGCATGGATGTTTGTGATCATCTGTGTATGTGATGTGTGTGTGTGTACAAATCTATATGCATGCATAAAACGACATTGTCTGATACTGTAACTAGTTTCCTCAGATTCAGGAAAATGATCAGGCAGACATCTGAAAACTCCACGGGAAATGAGTGATTATAAAAAATCAACTTGACGGCTGCTGAAATTATCAACAAACACACACACAAAAAAAAAAGAAAAATAATTAAGTGTTACAATCACTGTCATTTCAAAATTAGCGGAAGAAAAGATTTTACTGCTCCTATACAAACATGCACAGAAACTCCCTACAGCATTCAATTTCCTTTTTTTAAGGTGATAAAATCTGTTGGTTTTCTACAGATTTGACCACACACACACACAAAAAAAACTTGCAAGAAACATGAAGATGATTATCTGAACAAATTGCATATTAATAAACAGAACAGATAATTATATGCGCAACACTAAAGTATTAAGTAAAGACAACAAGTACTGATAAGCACATGACAATCAATCTGAATACTCACGAACAGAGAAGTAAATGTACAACAGCAGCACAAAATAGGTGACCAGCAGCGGAGTGTATTCCACAATGTAGTTGAAATCCTTGAAATGGACGTGCACCAAACTATCAATCTCTGAATTGTTCACGTTCAGAATGGTTTCAGGAAAAGCTGCCTCCAGCTGCTGCCGCAATGCTTCAATGAACCTGAATCAGAACAGTAAAGATCCTTACTTTTTCAAGCCTATCCGTGCGCGCGCGCGCGCACACACACACACACACACACACACACACACACACACACACACACACACAAATACACACGCGCGCACACACACACACACACACACACACACACACACACACACACACAAATACACTGTCTACACGTATATGATGTCTTTACAAGAATGTGTGTACATACACTAATGTATGTACTACAAGGCGAGTGTGCATGCCTAAATGCATCTGTGTATTTGTGTGTGTGCAAGTGTGTCAAATGCATGTATACGAAGAAATAAAGCTTAAAAGAAATCGGTACCTTCTGGTAACCAAAAACATACTACTGGAAAATACTACAAAGTCAACAAAGCTACCATTCTGGAGCCCCATGTTTCATATACTCTTATTAATTACGCACTTCAAACTTCATCCCTCAACACAAGGTGACAAACGCATTGTGCTGAAACAGATTTCAACACTTGATTTACTTTCTGTTTTGGCAGATAAGCATATCATTTTTGTATGGAGCAGCCACCATGGAACCACCTCAGTCTTGCTCTGTTGACTTCCTGGTTATCTGAAATTGCATGTCTTTGTCTGACTTTGCAATGATGTAAAAAATAACAGACCTAAACTACAGCTGTTCCAAGATGGCTCTGCAACATGTGTAGTGAAAGACTGATTAACCAAATGCATGAGATGAAGGACAAGGGACAAGTACATGAATTACCTGAAATAAAATGTTCATTCTAATTTCTCAATTCAAGTTCTAAATATTCTACCTGAACATGGAAAATCTGTAAGAAAAAAAAAACATGGGCCCCTGAAATACAGTATAGGCCAATTGGTGAGTCAAGGGGAAAAAAGTACAGAATGTGCTGGAAATACATGCTGCTGAATATATCACCTACCTGGAAAACAAGAAATCGGAAAGGAAAGTGCCACAGAAACAAAATAAAATGGCAAAACACAAATAATAGGAAAGATGAAGTTCTCAATTCTGGCACATTAAATCCGCTGAGGTGAGGATACTGTTCATAAAACTAAAAGCAGGCCCATAGGTGTCCCTATAGAAGAACCAGAAACTTTGACACATGTATGTGGTAAACAAGCCCAAAAAGAGGGTCAACAAAGATATGCACATACATACCGTCCTCATGCATGGAAAAATCACAAATGTGTTTGCATCAAACTCTTGAAATTACAAACAAATGCCACTCACAGGTGAGAATTTCTACCATGATGATTTGCCCACAGGTGAGAATTTCTACGGTAATATGTCCACAATGTCAATACTACACACTACTCACCTGGCGTCATGTCTTTTCAGGACCACGGTGATAGCATAGGAGATGACACGCTGTTGTTTCGGATGAAGTAGCGCGTGATTCCAGTCATCTTCATGGAATTCCAAACAGCAAATCTGAACACAAAAACATTTTGTATAGCCTTCTTTTACAGGAACAAAAACTAAAAACAGAATGCAACTACTTGGAGAAACAACTCTCTCAAAAAAAAAGTGCACTCATGCAGATACATACATATGTATGAAAAAGAGTGACAGAAGGGGTGAGAGTGGAATCACGGGTGGCAGGACAATATAGAGAAGGGGGTGGAGCAGGGAAGTGTCATAAAGAGTGGTTGAATACAGAACCAGGATGAGAATGGGGAAGAGGGGGAAAGAGAGGTTGGGGTTACTGAGCAGCAGAAAACTAAAATGAGTCTATGGGTATAAAAGAAATTAGACTGCCTGGGTTCTTTCATAACAGGATAACAAAACAACAGACGAAAAAAAAACCTTCGAACCCACTGGAGAGATGAGGAATTAAGTACAACTCGTAGAGTCTTCAACGAGTCTACAGGTAGTTTAGAACATGGGGGAGTGGCCAGGGCAGGGGGGGAGAAGAGAGAGTATAGGGTGGAAGAATACTGGAATGGAAGAACAAAAGGTGGCAGAATGCAGGGTCAGGGATACAGGCAGGGAAGAGTCCTTGTAGTGGGGCAGTTAAGGTAGTAAATATCAGTGAATCGTGCACTTCATAGTAGAAGCATGCCATTTGGTATGTGGGTACCTAGACCCTTCTGATGATATGAGAGAGGGAAACACAATGGGCGTGACCTCTGGAGGGCGTGGCCATACATTTAATTAGGTCAGTGTGTCATGTTCTTTCTCTTTCGTTTTTTTTTGCACAAATCAATGCATTCTTGCAACAAAAAACTGTTTCAGAATAACCCTGAGTAGGTATTCGATAAGACGTATGAAGACAAGCCTATATTGAAGTTAACTTGTAAGACTCTAATAAAGTAGGTCATTTAAAAGTAGGTCAAAGTCCTTAAAATCTTATTGTTTTTATTTTTTTACACTTTTTTTTGGCTCCAAGTAGTTTGCAAAGTTTATAACTAACACTGATTACCTTTATAGCAGAAAAAAATGATGTAAACTTATTTTTGAAAATGAAAACAAGCATTTTGTCACTTAGAAAACAAGTAGGTCAAGTATTTTTGACTTCTTAATGGCTTATCTTTACATGTTTTGGTATCAGATTTAACCAATGCAGCTGCTTCTAGAAGGGAAAGATGGGGTTTCAAGTACTTGATTGTCTCTATACTTATTGCCTAAGCTGACAGACTGTTGAGTTGCCTTTTTATGTCGCAAGATTTGACCTATTTAGGACTCATTTGCTATCAGTATACTATGTGATTGGTTGGAACAGTTGGAATACGTCAAGGTGGTTTTTTTCCAGCACTGCCAAATCTCGGATGTGAACTGCCACCAGCAAGCATAGTTGACATGATCCATGGCAAACATCCAAGGTACCAACTTCGTCAGGCAAAAGCTGAAAAATACATAACTGGAAGTCCAGGGCCGTAGTCCAGTATGCAAACTGTGGCTGTTCATCTGTCATCTTCATATTCCAGTCGTGGAAAACCAAAGGAGTGCTCGGGTCCGAGTCCAGAAACTTTGTGTATGCACGCCACTGCAAAATGTGTAATGCAGCTGCCGTAACTTGGTGGGCATGCCTTGTTCTCTGGTCAGATGAGCTGCTTTGACTGACGACTCAGCAATACCAGAGGATGCAGTCTCAGCTAGTGTGATGGCAGTATTCCATCGGAACCCTTCAGCCAGTCCCCAAGCGTTTTGAGCGCTGCCATTTTTATGTGAAGGCCTCCTAGCATGATGACAAAGTGTTTCTCACCAAATGTGTCTGGCCAGCACCACTGAATTTCCTTTGCCAAGGCAAACAGTGGCTGGTCCATGCCAAGCACAGGTGTTTGTCCTGGATTGAGGTGTTGGGTGGCTGCTTTTACCAGAGTCATGACATGTCTGATTAGGGAAGTGGAGTGTGCATTGTCCACATGGAAAGGTAGGAGTCCAGTGATGGCAGATGGGATGCCATCTTGTAGCTGAAGAGATGCATGATAAACAACCCATGAAATTCCATCTTCATTGTTCACAGGCTCTGTCTCCAGTGCTGCTAAGACGTTTCAACCAGGCATACTCCTTGGTGCAGCTTTGAATCTCAGGACTGATGTCTGGCTGATTACCTGCTGGTAATGGAGGCACCAGATGTTCCTGGTGTGGGACAGGCACAGGAAACACATGGTGATTCAGGTAGCAACAAAGGAATGGTGCGATTTCGGCTGTTTGCTCCATCCTCAATAAGTGGCCTCTCTTGCTGTTCACCATCATCTTCACTGAGTCTGTGCTGAACAAGGGAAATGCTGCTCCCATGGAAAGAATCTGACGAGGTCGTTGGAGTGGGATTGTGGTCTATATTGTCAGCTATACCAGCTGCAAACAAACCTTTTCTCATGTTGTTGGTACAACTTTTTCCTCCTCAAATCGTCTGCACACCTTGTGTGCTATCTCAGATGAAATTGACATCACCCTGTCATAAGAAATCCCAAGTCCAAGATCAGAAAGTATGGTAATGAGTCCCCTTCTTTCTTTCTGCGCGCAGTTTCAGACCAGATAAATTGGTAGAGGGGTTTCTCGGTCTTTCTTGTGGCGCTGAAATTTTGTGTCCTTTGCAATCCTTCGACAAGTGAAAACAGTCAGTTGGGAAAGAGTGAGAACTGCTTGTCTTTGAGGTGTTGCATCATACTCTGATTGATCAATAGATGTTGGGCCATCACGGATAAAGCTCATGAGCGCTTTCAGAGATGCTGGAACTGACTGTTCTTGGCAGTTGTCTTCAAAGACTCCTTTGAATTCCCTTTTCCCTGCAATATGTCTTTTCTTATGATCTGGGCTGCTTTGACCAATTGAAGAGCATCAGAATCAATAGCGCACACTTTTTTCAAAGCATCACCCAGGTCTTTGTCAATTACAAGTATGACGTCTCTCCCTTGATATGCACACTTGCGATCTGATATGGCTGCTTCTTCTTTTCTTTTTTTTTTTTTTTAGGCGTGTAGAATGTACCTTTTCGTCATTTAAACCAAAATGTGAGAGACCAGAAGTATACAGACGAAGTAGAAATGTCATGCCAAAGACAGGGGCCGTTTGGGGATTATCTCGGAAGCTTTCAATATAAGCCACAGCATCAGCAAATGCAATAGCATGTGCTGTTGATCTGTTTGTTGTTTCTTCTGATTCTTGTGCCTGGTTTGCTGGTACACGTCTGTAGAAGGCAGACAGGCATTTAATGTGATAATGACAATCCATTGCCACCATGTCTTTGACAGCAAGTTTTGAGTAACTCTTGATCGTTCAGTTGCAGAGCATGTGCACGAACTTTATCATCCAGGGGCAAAGTAAGAGCATGATGAAGCCCTGCTGCACCAGGAGATCCATTGCAGAAAAAGCATGTTGGTCCTGTGCCCATCTCATCTGTCTCACAGCTAGATTCATCTGCAAGTTTCCGTGTTTTCACAGGACTGGATTTGTCAGTTGCTGGTATTTTTGCACGACAGGATTTGTGCCAAGAAGCTTTGTGCTTCCTCAAGGTCTCCTCAAAATCATTTCCTTCATCCAGTTTAGACAATGGAATAGAAAGTGGGGACTCATCCAACTCCTGAAAAGCTGTCAAATTGTAAGCAACGTAGGTATACCTTGCTCCATCTCCTTTTGCTCCCTTGGCTGGGCATATCAAAGGTGCTTTGCTTAATAGGTTCTGGCACAGAGCGCACAGATTCCAGTCAGCTGTCAAGTCAACTTCTTCAGAGGGAAATGGTACACTGGGGTCGTCTATCCTCTTATAGTCACGAGACATCGCCACTTTCTGACTGCCTACAGACTGGGAACTGCAACAAAGACAAAAAAGCAAAACCTGAGTTTTGACGCCAATGGATGACCATACAATTTGCACTGATCAGTTTTGATTCCGCTATGATGACAACCAACTTAGCAAGTTCATAGAACTGATTTTTATTTTTTTTTTTTTTATTTATTTATTTTTATTTTTTTTTTTTTGAGCATTTATCATCAATACAATTAAAATTCATGTTGATACGAGCTTATAATTGATATTGTTCTTGTAAATAAGAACTGTGGCATCTGTGGTCATACAGACACTGGCAGTAATATACAAAAAAAAAAAAAAAAAAACCACCAAGAATTGCTTCGGAATTCTGGCTGAATGCAGTCTTTATCTTAAGAAGAACAACGTGATTTTTTCTGATATCTAAAAACCGATTTTTTAATTATTAAAAGTTAAAATGGAAATAAAACTGGTTAAAGATAATATATGTAAACTCACCAGCTGTGAAAAGGTTGTTTAGTCACATCAAATAGCTGCATTATGCTGAAAGCCGCTCCAAATGCGCTGAAATTTGATTATACAAAAAGACATAAAAATCAGTACACCAAGAATGAAACAAAGCCGTTCGCACACGTGGTGGCCACGACCGGTGATACATTTTTTTTGCACCCTCATAGGAATATTTGCAACCTAATCAGTATTCTATGTATTTTTCCCTGATCACAAGTAATGTACATAGGCATTTCTGTTCTCAATTTTATTTGATATTCACATGTCTGAAACGTTATTTAAATGGAAGAAACTTAATAGAACACCCAGTGAAACGTGTTACTTTTCACGTGGTTGACTCGTCTAAGTATACACCGCTAGCGGCGATGACAGATCTAGAGCAGGCGCGAGTCTACTCCCCGACATCGGCAGCGGGATGCTTTGGCTGGTGCTATGGTGTTCTGATCGTGTAAAAAATTCAGTTATTGAAAACTTTGATCGATCACTGCTCCTAGCACAGGGGGCCGTAATCGTGTTTCCCTCTCCAGACATAATCAGCATGGTTCATAGTATCATTGTGCAAGAGGAAATGTTTCTACTAAAAAACGCAAGATCATAAATCTTAGCTCCTCCACTATTGTTCTTGAGACTGAATTGACCATCATGATGATTCTGAAATTAAACTGAGCCGATCCTAGTAATCCTGAAAATTATCGTGAAACAGTATACACTTCTGAAACCATATTCTGCTCCATGCCGCTGTCAGTGAGTTTGTCCAGCCATTCCCCTTTCCACCACTTCTGCACAATGTTTTCACAAATTCATCTGAATGTATGGGAAATAAACTGTTGAGTAAGTCAGGGATTAGGCTTTAAGGGGTAGAAGAATGAAGGTATGGGAAGGTATATAGTGGAAGAATACAAGGATAGGTGACTTCACACACACACACACACACACACACACACACACACACGCACACGCACACGCGCACACACACACAGCACAGCAGCAGCAGCAGCAGTAGCAGTTCATTCCAAGTTGGGACAGACCAACTAATTAAGCTTTTTTTTTCCTATCTGTCTCTGCTGCTCTTCATTTGTTTTACATCTGTGCACAGAGGTAACAATTATGCTGAAAATCAAATCTGACTGTATTTTTTTTTTGTATACTATTTTTTCCTGTTTGACCTATTTCCTGAAACTTGCAAATAACACGTATTCTGTTAGTGTGCACACCCTGGTTAATGTTTCCATTCTAATTTCAATTTGCATTATTTCTTCTTTCTTTCATTAGTATCAGACATTGCACTGGTTGGATGAAGATTCTGTCTTTCTTACTAGCCACCTCAGTATTTTTTTTTTTGTTTGTTTATCATTAGCTTGTAGCAGGTAGAAGAGGCACAAAACACAAAAAGACAGCCGAACAGAAACTGACCCAAAATGGCATGCACCAAACCATAACTAATAAACACCATATGGCAAATTGTCATCAAAATCTATCTATGATAAACACCATGATGCAAATTTCTACACTTTTAGATTTTCAAGAAATGAAACAATTTTCTTTTCAACCTTACCTTTAATTGTTGGAGGAGTCTCAATGGTCTGACCATATTTGCCAAAGACTGTGTTGATGATTTCCCCATCTTTACTAAACCTGGACACAGCCAATTAAGAAACGTAATTTTCTTCATAATTTTACATTCAGTCTCAACAAACACATACACACCTGCACACATACACACACACACGTACACATATACACGTAAGCATAACGCAGGCAAACAAAGAAAGTATATAAAGTCTGATGGATGTCAATTATTAAAACTGGCAGACAGACTGAGCTATCAAAGTCTGAAAAGCACAAAGTGTAGCATTTTGACATTTTTTGAGTAGCATTCAAAGTTTAAGTGTAGCACTCATACACGATGCAACATGTTGGTCTCAAAAGCTCTCTCATTTGTTTCATGCACAACATGATGGCCGACTATAAAGATAGAAATCTTAATAATTATCACACAGTTTTGACTCGACCTACAAAAAAAAATTAAAACTAAAATGAAACTAATCAATAAGGCAGTAGTGTCACTATCATCTTTAGCGGTTTTTCTTCTGTTTTTTCTTTGTCTCCTTACCAGACTTGGCTTTTTTTTTTTGGTTGTTAAGACATAAATCAATGATTTAATGATCTATGTTGTCTCAGTTCCATCTAAGCTGCTGCTAAGTCCACAAAGCATTCTTTTCTTTTTTTTCAGTATTTTTTGTTTTCTGATGTAGTATTTCACTGAAAAGTGTGATGGTGTAGCTTGGTCAACAAACCATAGCACGCTGCGTCAAAAAGCATAGCATGTAGCAGCTCTGGACAAAATAGCCTGGAAGGGTTTGGTGGCAGGGAGGCGGGGTGGGGAAGTGAGATGGGGTGTGGGAGGGGATGTCAGTGTTGCATGAGAAACACCAATCATAAGTATCTTTTAACCCCAAAAATCCATATTTGTATGCATACAAACAAATACATGTATTCATGCAGCAAATCTTCGCCTTCCCCTCCCCTCCCCTCCCTCACCTTCGCTGCCCTCTCCTACATCCCATCCCAATTTCTCTTTGTCCCCACTCACATACTATCTCTCCAATAAATCTTTTTAAAGAAAAAGGAAACACACACACACACACACACACACACACACACACACACACACACACACACACAGAAAACAGGACTTCTGATGAGAGTTGACAGCCCCCATTAAATAAATCTTGAATCTGCACCATCTGCTAATCAAAACATTCACCTTGGTTTGCCAAACTGACCTTTTATGATCCCTGAACCACAAATTGGCAGGTGAAACAACAAAACAGGAGTACTGTGGTAGCAGAGATTCTTTACGTGGCCTGTAGCCACTGGCTCGGATATGCGCAAACAGGTATCTTCCAAGGTTTGAACTCCATCCCTGTTAACAAAATACAAAGCAGAAACGATCTGTATGATGTCAGCAGACTGCTGAGCAAATCTATGCTGGCCTGCAAATTGTATGAGGAGGAAAACTTACACATAGCATGGGAAAATAAAGCTGGCAGATGAGATGGAAAAAATACAGAGAAATGGAATACTGGTTTAAGGAACTTACAGTAGAAGAATAATGGAATGAGAGAATTTGGGACAGACAAGATAGTAAGATGATGAATTAAGGAACATACAGTAGAGAATAATGGCATGAGAGAATTCGGCATAGACAAGATAATAAGATGATGAATTAAGGAACATACAGTAGAACAATAATGGCATGAGAGAATTTGGCATAGACAAGATAGTAACATGATGAATTAAGGAACATACAGTAGAAGAATAATGGAATGACAGAATTTGGGATAGACAAGATTGTAAGATGATGAACTTGGAAACAAAGGGTGGCAGAAAACAGGAATGGGAAATAAAGACTGATAGAATACAGTGACATGGGAAGAAATGGTAAAAGATTACAGAAATTATGAAAACAATTACAGAATAGAAGTATTGGGAAATTAAAAAAAAAGAAAGAAGCAGAATAAAGGATGGTGAGAATAAAAGAAGGCAGATCACAGACACAGGGAGAATTAAGGGCAGCAGAATACAAATATGGGGGAAAGAAAGGGAGGCAAAATATGGGCCACAGGAAACAAAGGGTAGCAGTACACAGGGACGAAGAAACAACGGGAAACAGAAAACAGGGACGGTCAAACAATAAATAGCAGAATACAAGGATGGGAGAGTAAAAGACGGCAATACATACGGATAGAAAAACAAAGGTTGGCAAGGATCGGGAAATAAGACTGGCAGACTACTAGGACGGTGGAATAAAGGGTGACAAACAGTATAAGAAGGGGAAGTAATGACTGAGAATAAACTGGTGTCTATATAAACAGCTGCAAAATGTTGGGGTGGGGAACTGAGGGGTGACAGGAATGGAGGAACGAAGGACAACAGAATACTGGGATGGGGGAACAGTGAGTAACTCAATACTGGGATAGTAAATATACTAGTGTGACAAATATAAGGATGGGTAATCCCAGAATGATGATTACACAGATGGGAAAACAAAAGAAAGAAAGCAAAGTGCTTCTTCATCCCAGTAAAATATAGTATGACAAATATAAGGATAAGTAAACAGAAAATGATTACACAGATGGGAAAACAAAAGAAAGACAAAATGCTTTTTATCTTTCCCAATATATCTTTCTTTTCCATACTTATTTGTGTCGATCTCAAGGATAGGTGAACAGTGAATGATAATTACACAGATGGGGAAACAAAAGAAAGCAAAATTCATATCTTTCCCAACATTTCTCTTTCTTTTTCATGCTTTTCGTTGTCATTCTCATCCCAATTAAACTCCAAAAATAGATTATACATGCATACAGTTCAGTTTTACTTCTGTTATACGATTGTGCAGTTCTAGACCAAAAATGAGAACGAGAGAAGTTTACAAGATATATGTAAAATACTCGGAATACACAGAAGAAATGAACTTTTCCTACAACAGACATCAACATGTGCATGTGTCTGTATGTACAAGTATATGTGTCTGCAAGTGTGATCATCACTATTTGCATGTGTGATATGCAAGTTTGTGTGCATCACTGTTACATATACATATATGTGTGTGCATATGTTTGACATTCTCTATGTATTAATACGTGTGTGTGTGTGTGTGTGTGTGTGTGTGAGTGTGCATGTATGTGTGCGCACGCGTGCGTATGTATGCATGCATGTATGAATACAAGTTTGTTTGTGTGAGCGTCTGTGTATGTGTGTGTGAACATGCGTGTGATAAAAAGAGTGAGAGAAAGAGAGCTAGAGAAAAAGAGCGTGACTGTGGCATTGTGTGCAAGTATGCATAAGCAAGCATGTGCCCTGCATCTATGTAGTCATACAAGTGTGTGGTCCTACAACAGCTCATCTCAGTTCTCACTCAAATCTGACCTTGTCTGAAGCTGAAATTTCTCCAGCTGACTCAGAATATCATACACAGTTGCCAGGGGTGCCCGAAAGGCGTCAGCTGCAATCATCTGCTGGTGTTGCCATGGTGTCACCACTGACTTCACAACTATTTGCTGAATGTAGCCTACAGGTGCTCCAACATACTGAAATAGCCAGGTCACAGAGCATTAATGAATACAATTTCTCGTTGTAACTTGGGGGGCGGGAGGGAACGATGTATTTCAAAACCACAGACATATGTGCAAACAGGCATAAGCACATGCACATGCATGCACACACACACACATGAACAAATGTGCGAGCGCACGCACGCGCAGCACACACACGCACTTACTTGCAGTAGCACACACACACGCATACACGCACACACACACACACACACACACACACACACTCACATACACATAACATGAGCTCAACACAAGCAAACCATCAAAACAGAACAAACAGATTTCTCTCTTGCAACACACAGCTCTACATCCTCTGCTCGACATGAAGAGAGTGCCCTTCAAGTCGCAAAGAGCTTGAAGTTAGGAAATGTTACACAAAAAAAAAATACAATAACACTGACCCATCTGGGCCTTTTGAGGTCCTCCTTTGACCCATTGCTGGTGGGTGGAGTATACACCCTGGATGGCACAGAGTAGCCTGCCTTGGCTGTCCTGTACTCCAGGGGGGCGTTGCCGGGCAGGGGCAAATTCAGCAGTGGTGAGCTGAAAACAAAATGCATCATTCAGACAGAGAGTATTCTCAGCAAAGGCTGACAGAGACTGCATTTGTAGGCACAAGTAAAGTCAGCACTGACACACTAAGAACAAAATAGACTGTCTAGACCAGAGCAGAATTCAACAGCAAACAAATGAAAACTATTTCCTTTTCCATACATGGGCAAATGCAACATTAACAAACTAAACACAGATTACACAGCCAAGTGGGTGTAACTACATCAAGGCTTAGGATGAAACGAAACGGATCACTTTAACAAACCAAGTGTCCAGTCACCTGTGGTGAACTGAAAATGGACCACCTTTCTCAACACACAGCAGTTCAGCAGTAAGGAACAGGAAATGGGCCGCTCTGCGAAGACTGGTCAAATAAACAGTGATGTGGCCGACAGCACTGCATTTTTCAGGCAGGAAAACAGTTCCAGCAATGGTCAACTGAACACAGTCTTAGCAGCCAGGCCGCAGTACATTCACACTTTTTCTGCAGAAGAGTACTGTAAACTGATTTTCCTGCCGGCACTCGGGTTACATTCAGATCTTGCAGACTGAAAACAAACTGATCAAATGCACTGCCAGTTTTGGTTTGCTAGTTTACAGGTTTTATAACTGTAGATCAGCCAACCAAATAGAGCCTTCTCAGGGCTCTAAGACTCATAAGTATTTTCCTTGACTTGTCACATCCGGGGTTAGAAAACATGGGAGGGTGAGGGGGGGGGGGGGGGGGGGGGGGGGGGGGGGGGGAAAAATTTCAAGAAAAAAAAAAGGAAGAAGAAGAAGAAGAAGAAGAAGAAAAAAAAAATTAAATGCCACAGAAAATACATAAAAGCCATATGGGCAAACATACACAGCAGAACAGACAGCTTGTGTCCACTCTGGACAGTGTGTACAACTCTTACTACTTAAGTCATCAGATTATTACAGCAAAAACAGAAAGCTGGCATGTCAGAATCTGTAATCAGATTTTTTTTTTTTAAAGTGTAAAGGGTTTCCAGAACAAGACAGGCAAATGGTGGAAAAAACGCAGAAAGAAAAGGAAAAAAAAAAGAACAGTAGAAGACTGTAATTAAAGAAAGACAAAAATGAAAAAAAAAAAAAAAAAAAAAAAAAAAAAAAAAAAAGGCTGAGGGTGGCAGAAAATACAGGAAGTTCCAGTGCAGAACTTCCAGAAGACTGCAGAGCTATCTGTACTTTAATAACATCTGGCATCCCATGAAGAGTTCCAGTTTTCAGTTTCCCTTCAATTCCAATTTTTCAGTTTCCCTTTAGTTGCCAGTTTTCTGTTTCCCTTCAATTCCAATTTTCAGTTTCCCTTTAGTTTCCAGTTTTCTGTTTCCCTTCAATTCCAATTTTTCAGTTTCCCTTTAGTTTCCAGTTTTCTGTTGTTCCCTCCAGTTCCCTTTCTGCCTCAGTCAAATCTTATCACTTTTCTACAGCCAAAACCTAACTGAGGCGCAAGGAGACCCACCATGTTAACAAAATGATGCAGCAGACAGTGATAAGTATGGGCCAAGGGTGACTGGCACAGAACAGTCCATGCGTGTAGTAGATCTGGGAGATGCGTTGCTTCAGTGTCTTCATGCCTATAGTCAGGTAAGGCAGATGGGCAGACGTCCAGTGACTGGATGTGACGGATGACACTGTTGGTGAGATGACCTCCAAGCTTGGGTCAGCTTTGTCATGGTCTTCTTCTTGTCAAGACTTCCAGTCTGCCTCTGAGCCTCACCTACTCTCTTCTTCTTCTTTCTCTAGGCTGTGGAAATAAAACATGTTCTGAAGCTGAAATGCACATAACCATGAATGCACAAGAATGTGCATATACATATATATATATACAACTTGCACACAATTTAAGGTAGGCATACACACACTCATGTACACACACATTCGCACATATATGCACAAACAAATGTGCACACAAATGTACACACACACATGCATACGCACGCGCATGCACGCGCAAACACACACACACACACACACACCACACACACACAATACATATGCACGCACACACACACACACACACACACGCACACACACACACACACGCACTCATGCACGCACACGCACACACACACACACACACACACACAGAGTCAGGGACTATCGACCAATTTGATACACGTATCTTTTGCTATCAAAAATTCTACCAGGTCTATAAATCTCTATCGAAAGTTTGTCCTTGGCCAACTTTGAGAACAGTTAGTCTGAATACACTCTAAAATCTATGATGTCACACACATCCAAAAAGTAAATCGGTATGTCACTATCAATGAATGAATTACAAATCAACAGTAACTACCACTAACACAAAAAAACATCTCAGACACCAAGACACAAGACACCTGAATAACAGTAACAGACTCACACTGACCTGGTCACGACACTATCATCGTGTGTCCTTGTATACACTTGTAATCACAAGACTAATCAGTAATCTTCTTACCTTCCTTTTCATTATATTCATAATCATATTTGACTTCCTGTTTTTATTTCTTATTCATGAAACAAATCAAGTTTCACCAAAGACAAACTACTTTAACGCCCACTCTTGGATTCAGAACATTGAACAATTAAGTATCAAAAGTAAATCATTATAACTTCATCTGTAAATCCTAAATTTTACTTCAAAAGCAGAACAATGATTAGTGATATTCACTACAATCGTAACTGAATCTTGCATGTTAGAGCAGCATGATTACAATATCCATGCTCACAAACCACTGGCATGGAGCCCAACGCTGGATCAACTTTACAGATTTGTAGTGGAAAAAAAAAAAAAAAAAGCAATTTCTTTTTCCTTCTGCTTGCTATAAACTGGAAATGTATTCACACTGGGATGGAGATGTAAACTGTAATGCAAATCGAGTAGAATCACATCAGCCATGTGACTGCTGCTTTGATGAACATCGGTATCAGCTGACTGTAAGTGTATCAAACATTTATCTATTCCTGTGAGCAATCTTCTCTCGTCTTCGGGCTTTTCCATGCACAGCACATATAACACATTCTCTCTCTCTCTCTCTCTCTCTCTCTCTCTCTCATTCTCTCACTTATGTGGTAGTGGATTATAAAAAACGTTCACAAACTCAACGCCACATGAATATTCTACCTCATTAACAAAACTGTTCATGTGATACATTTCTTCTTACCTTTTTTTTTTCCCATTTCTTTTAATTTTTTTCATGATAGTTTAAAAAAAAAAAATTTTTTAAACCACCCTAAAAACCCTGTTAGGTTTTGTCTGTCTGTTCATTATGACACATATTTCTTTGCGCCAGTTTGCTTGCAAGCATAATACAACAGAGACATGCATGAATAAAACATGCGTCTATATTTGTGCTTCTAATTTCAATGGCACCCATTTAAACATTTACTGAAACAGAAAAACAAGACTCATCAATGCAAAAGTTAAACATTCCCCTGTTCTTCAAGCCAGACATTTTTTTTATTATCTTTTTCTTTTTCTTCTTTCTTTCTTTCTTTCTTTCTTTCTTTCTTTTTTTTTTTTCTTCTTTCCTTTTTAAACCATGGTTGCTGGTTTTTTTCTCAGGTTAAGGGGCAGAGGAAAGAGGGTCTCTATTTCAGTCTGCTGGAAATGTAAGACAGTCATTATATGAAATTCTGGGGAGAGTGGGAGGAACTCTTAATCTTTTTTTCCAATGTGAATTTTACAAAAAAACGTATGAAATTTAGCCAACAAGTAAGTGGGATCCGATGTGCAAGCACAGATATCTCAAAACAACAGACAGGAACACAACTGGTAAGAACTAAAAATTACTTACAAAAGATAGCATATCTTTAAACAAACAAAAAAAAGCAAATAAAAAATAGTAACAATAAATGTATGATATGATGATTATTGCAATAAAAAAAACCCAGACCTGTAGATTGAAACGAATAGAAGATACTGTCTTCAAATGGTTTGTCTCCACACTTTCACAGGAATGAAGATGTATGACACACTTTTCATTCTTGTCAAGTAGCACTCCAAGTATATTGATTTTAATCTTTCCAGCAGCTTCAGTTTTACTATATCTTCCAAGCCTCAGAATATCATATTGAATGTAACTTGTTACCAAAGTATTTAGAGTTTGTAGCAGATTAATAAAAAGTATTAGCCTCTATCATCAGTAGTACTAACAGAAAAGAATGAACAGCTTCAAATTGTCTACTAATCATTTTTCTAAGATCCCCTCAGCAGTTCTCTTCAACTCCAAACCTCATTTTGTCACCCCCTAACCCATAAGCCACTTATAAAATGGTATACAGCCTCTACAAGTTCTGAATATTTAATGTTAAATTCTTGCACACCTCATGGCTTCATCGTTCCATTTCTTCAACTACTGAACTAGCTCCTTCAAGGCTGGCCTTTATTTGATATAGTCATAGTGGTCTCCCAAAGATAACAATACTAACATTACTGCACAGACATACAACCTCAGGCCAAGTACATCAACTCAGCTGTCACTATCAGTGGCATTTGTAAGATCAGGTCGTGGCCAATTGCCCATGAGTGGAGCAAGGTCATGAAATGATCTGAGCTAACTTAAGGTCAGATCATGTCAAGAGATGACAGTTTTCCTTGGACATTATGTAAGTCAGGTTTATTCCACTGTTTGAGGAAATATATGTATCTGCACCATGTGCATTAGACAGTTGATCAGTTTCTTTCTTTTTTTTTATGCATGTATAACATTGTCAGTCTTATTCTTAAACAGACAGAAAGAGATTTTTTTTTGCCTGATCTAATTATATTTATTCATCTATTATTTACATACATGTATTGTTTATATCTATTACACAATCATGAGCAGGTATCCTGATGGGCAAACGAATTTTTTTTTTTTTTAATGAAAATAAACATAACATGAAATGAATCAACTCTATAACTCAACCCAACTTCAAAAACATGAAAACAAATCATTTTTAACAAATATTAAACAAAACAATTTCTTACCTTAAAAACAAAAGGAAAAAAAACAACTACAAAAACAACAACTGCACTAAGTTATGAAAAAATTTGAATCCAGGATTTCTTTCTTTTTTTTTTTAATAAATCTGTAGATGACTTACACATCCGCATGCGCTGTTAGATGGTGACATTAACAGTTTGGTTGCAGGATGAATGTGCACAGTATTTATAAAAATCTTTGAAGTGTCTGAATGCATCATTGACAATTTTAATTTCAAACAATGAATACTTGACTAGGTGAATGCCATGTGTGTCCTGACTTGGGATACTGTTTCCATGACACTGACTATGACTGGCTATGGTATTTAAAATCTAAATACTCATTCACTTTGTTAGATCTGAAAATTACTTTGAATCATTCAAGCCATGATAAGCACTGCCAAATCCAGATACTGTAGAAGTATTTCCTCTGGAAACTGATAAGCCCAAATCATCCTTTGCACTTGAAAAACTGAGTGTAGCTCTTGGTTATGGATGCTTTTCATTATAGTTCTGCTATTTGGAAGAATAAAATGTAATGTCAGTAAATGTTCTGGTTCAAATTCCACCTGAGGCACATATTCGCACAGTTTTCCCTTCTAAACAGGTTCGATCCAGATCTGATAATTAAGTAATAAACAACAAAGGACATTACATAATAAACACACAGAGTGAAAACAGAATGGTAATTATTTTGCAATATGAAATTCAGAGGCTGTTAGTGTTACATTAATGATTTTTCACATGTGCCACAATTGGCCACACTGGTTTTTTTCTGTGAAATTTTAGTTTGAATTATGTCCCTTTATCTGAACACGATAAAATGAGAAAGTTTTATGATGAGAATAAGACAGAGCACCACCTACGTTTACCACTACCTACTATCCGTTATATAGGCGTTAATGTAAAATCAAATGTACCATCCACTGAAGTAATTTATTTCACAATGAACCTAATATAAGGACTAGTTCAAAGACCAAGAATGTAAGCATCTCGATCTACTTTTATTGATTTTCTGGTCATTTCGGGTTTTCTATCCAATCTTAAAAGTTTTACATTTCACAGAGTTATGTTAGTACACTGTACTAGTGTACATGTGTCAGATGTACTAAAAAAACAAAAAATCATAATGTGCTCAAGAATTTGTACTGGACAAGAAACACATTGTCCCCCACTCCTTAATCAGGAAAAAAAAAAAAGTCATTTCTAGAGTACGAAATCTAAACATTACTTTGTCAAATTATCACAGCAGAATAAATGAATTTTGCTTAGCTCTTCTTAATTGACAAAATGAAAATGTGAAACATGAAATGTGAAAATGTGAAAGTAAGTCTGAAGAGTAAAATGAAAATATTGCTGTTTCATTTAACAACCACCTTCACTCATGCACAAATATTTCAACCATGTTCTGCCCGAAGCCACATTTAACACACACCTCATCCACCAACAGTGCATCAAAATGTAAAAACTGCGAGTGGTAACGCACTGACAAAACACACTACTACTGCTTTTCTGTGCTCCAATTCAGTCACTATCACCTTAGTAATAGTAGCAATGAATGCACATGTGATGCCATTATCACAGAATTGTCATGATATATTATTGATGAAACCCATGAGGCATATAAGAACTTTAGTATGCAAAATCATTGCTTTCATTTATCAGATCTCCTCTGGAGTTAGGAACACATGACTTTCTATCGTTTCTCCGTGCTTCAAGTTTAAATACATGCTTTCAAGTTCATTCTCAATTATAACAAATCCCATTCAATCACTAAAACAAAGTTTAGTCCTTCTTTGAATTTTTTCACTAGGTCAGCTGGTGTGATGTGGCATTCATAGTCATGTGAACTGTTTTCAAATTGTAAACAGTAAGTATTCAGGTTTTTAGTCCTTCTTTTTTAGATGTCCACATCAACAAATTGAATTTTTATAATATGACCAGCCAGAATGTGTAATTAGTACTACATGTAAAATATTTGCAGATGACACGAAAATATATGATTCTGTAACCATCTTAAGTTACAAGATGATACTGATAATATAATTAAGTGGAGTGAAACATGGAATTTATATTTTAATCCAGGTAAATGCAAGGTTATACATTATGGAAAAAATAATCTGGAATATACATATATGTATATGAAATACAATGATGCTGTCTCAAATGTTGGTTCCGTTTCAGAAGAAAAAGATCTTGGGGTAACGTTTGACAGCTGTCTGAAATTTGATAAGCACATCAACAATGCGATGATGAAAGCTAATAAAATGCTTGGTATAATTTGACAACCTCTTTCATATTTGGATCCTGAAGTTTTTACATAACTAAGTCATAAGTTAGACCCCACCTGGAGTATGGAAATGTGATATGGTGCCCTTACTTAAAAAGGCAATTAGTGGATATTGAGAGAGTGCAAAGTAGAGCCACCTTGGTAATTAAAAAGTTTAAACATATAAGCTACGCAGATAGACTGCGAAGGTTAAATTTACCATTGTTAAAGTTCCGACGAATAAGGGGAGACTTGATTGAGACTTCCAAGCTATTTAAGGGACTTAACAGTACAAATGTTAACAGATTTTTTCAAATAACCTCTAATCAAATTACAAGAAATTCTGCTAACAAAATCCAAATTAATATTGTCACACTAATATTAGAAAATCTTAAATAAATGTCAGCAAACTGCCAGAGAAACGTGGACAAACGAGTCACAAGACAACACACAACGCGTTTCGACCTCTTAGGTCTTCTTCAGGTGAAACAAAGATGAACAAAATAACGAAAATGCACTTAGCTTTGATCGCTTCAGATTGCTTCTGAGTTCAGCGCAAGGAAGAAGGCGTTGAATCAACGCCTGAAGAAGAGTAGTTCTACAAATTAGCAGTAACAGCGAACTTTTTTTCTCAAACAGGATCAATAACACTTGGAACAATCTCCCAGTCAGTGGTTTCTGCACCATCAGTGGATGCTTTCAAGAGACGACTTTATGAACACTGGAAGAATCTGCCGTCATTGTACAACCCTACTTGCGAAGAAAAATTTTGAAAATTAAGCTTGCACGCAATGCTCAAAATCAAAGTTAGAATTTGATAGACGAATAGGCTCTTTAAATGTAGAGCCTCAATCGCTCTTAATACTATACTATACTATACTATGCTATGCTATGCTATGCTATGTTATGCTATGCTACTATACTATACTATACTTGTCAAACACTCCCACTAATGACAGAATCGAGCAAGTCAGTCGGCTCAGTCAGTGTCTGTCATTCACCAAGAGTACATCATCCGTCTCTGTAGGATCACATTGAATATTTACCTTCTCCCGGCCTTTGTGTTGTCAGTTACTGGAAATGTTGATTATATCCGCATAAGAAGTATATATGCAGTATTTTCCTTTTTAATTTAAGATTTTGACTCACACGGTAGTATGGCATGACCGGAAATGTTTATAGTTGTTGGCATTTTCGGAGTGATTTTCAGTCCCCATCCTATTGGTTGCTTCCTGTGGGGGATGAAATATCGTTGTATATTCAAAAATAAGTGAATGAATATATTAGTAAAAGTTGGGTTTTTTTTTTTCCTTGTTTAATGTGTGGTGAACTTTCCTTTTCATGAAGTGGTATTAATCGTATTTTACTGAAGAAAAATAAAGGGACGCAACAACTATGTATTTAAAATCAGAAATAGAAACTACCTCCCATAAGCAGACACTGTTTTCATGTCGTTTTTATCATTAAAGAAAAAAAACAAACAAACAAACAAACAGGCAAAAAAAAAAAAAAAACACGACAAGCATTAGACGGACGTAAGACCACATTCGATTTCAAATTCGTAATGAGGGTTGCAACGCTGGATAAAAACAAATGCGATCAAATTAAAAGTACCCACGCCGTGCTTATAAAGGCTATTTTCCTACTGTGTTCAAATAAATTAAAACATTTACCCAAATGCTCAAACGTTTAATTGTTTGGCATTGAATATTTTTATTTAATGGGGGAGGGGGAGATTGTCTTGTTTGCAAATGGTGCAATGTTCTCAGCCTGTTTTTTATTGCATTTTTTTTTTTCTCTCTCTCTGAGGACAGCTCGGCCTTCATCCATTATTCATTCACATTTGTGACTAATCTATGGCTGTTGAAGACACTGACATCTCTGTGATAAGTATGCAGATTTCTTAAACATGAACTTCAAAAACCCAAACAACCATAGCTGTCACATCAAAATAGCCTCCTCGTTTTGCAGAGCACCATTGCAATGCGTATGACAACTCCTTGTTTCAAGAACCAAATCAACCTGAGAAATAAACAGGCTAACTGACAGTGCCTCCGGCCAGGTCGGCAGCTCTTCACAGTAGGTGGGTCTAAGCGCCGGGATCACTAGGCCTAACTTTTTTTTTTTCTCTGGCGTTCTGATCACCAACGGCACAGACCTTAAGAAGAAACACACAACAAACTGGTAGAATCATCAACTCATTGAAGGCGATCACTCTATGGATGGATGTCTGGGACATTGTGACTCATTCAGTAGGCAAATACAGCGCCTCTGTATCAGCTAATCGTTAAGGTAAACATTTATCACTTGATATTTTCCGTAGATGCCTAGACAGGACAGCTGCTGTGATCTGATTTCGTCGTCAACCATGAATATTATAATACATTTCTCGCTATGTGTATGAGTGTGTGTTGGTGCGCGCACATGCGTTCACACACACACACACACACACACACACAAGTACGCACGCATGCACACACATGCAGGCGCGCTTTAAAGAGATTAATTGATGCTAATAGCAAAACTGCATTTTAGTTTGATCAGTCTAAAACGTTGTGCTATTGGGCGAGACTGGTAATGTTTTGGGGTTTTCTTTTCAGCTCCATTTTTTTTTTTTCGCAATGGCACCAAGACTGCATACCCTCGGAATTTTACAACACGCTAGAGGAGAAAACAGTTGATGGGGATTATTATCAGTGGAAGACGGTGCTCTTGCCGGTGCTTTATTTTCGTTGTACCACTTTCTCCTTACAGTCCCATGGTCACGAATAACAGGTGACCACTATCTCCTTGTCTGCATAGAATTGGAGTGGATGACTGGTTATGCAGACCTTTCAAAATGGGAAAACTGATGTCCAGAATATCTTTAGGAAGAGTGGCGTGAGACCCGATGCTGTGCTCCTATCAAGTTCATCAAAACAATTGATTCTGATCGAACTCACAGCGCCATGAGCAGAGTGGAGCAAGCCTAGATCTACGAGCCTGAGAAGTGTACCAGTCAAGCCAGCACCTTGAGGAAATCTGCCTTCCAGTCACAAGTCCTTGCCAAAGAGGTTGGAGCAAGGGGGGTTGTGGGCTCATCAGCCTATGATTTCATGAAACAGCTTGGGATTTCTGAGAAGAGGAGGACCAGAATCCTGAAAGCAATGGTACAGGCAGCTGAAAAGAGTTTAGTTGGATCTGTTCAGGGTGGAACAACAACAACAAAATCAAATAAAATAAAGGCCATACAGCTTACATTTCCCATCTGGTGTCTCACAACAATGTGGGTAAGACGCCCGTCTAGAAAAGCCATGAAATGCCCACCCATCCAGAAACTNACCCTACTTGCGAAGAATAAATTTTGAAAAATTAAGCTTGCACGCAATGCTCAAAATCAAAGTTAGAATTTGATAGACGAATAGGCTCTTTAAATGTAGAGCCTCAATCGCTCTTAATACTATACTATACTATACTATGCTATGCTATGCTATGCTATGTTATGCTATGCTATGCTATACTATACTATACTTGTCAAACACTCCACTAATGACAGAATCGAGCAAGTCAGTCGGCTCAGTCAGTGTCTGTCATTCACCAAGAGTACATCATCCGTCTCTGTGGATCACATTGAATATTTACCTTCTCCCGGCCTTTGTGTTGTCAGTTACTGGAAATGTTGATTATATCCGCATAAGAAGTATATATGCAGTATTTCCTTTTTAATTTAAGATTTTGACTCACACGGTAGTATGGCATGACCGGAAATGTTTATAGTTGTTGGCATTTTCGGAGTGATTTTTCAGTCCCCCATCCTATTGGTTGCTTCCTGTGGGGGATGAAATATCGTTGTCTATTCAAAAATAAGTGAATGAATATATTAGTAAAAGTTGGGTTTTTTTTTCCTTGTTTAATGTGTGGTGAACTTTCCTTTTCATGAAGTGGTATTAATCGTATTTTACTGAAGAAAAATAAAGGGACGCAACAACTATGTATTTAAATCAGAAATAGAAACTACCTCCCATAAGCAGACACTGTTTTCATGTCGTTTTTATCATTAAAAAACAAACAAACAAACAGGCAAAAAAAAAAAAAAACACGACAAGCATTAGACGGACGTAAGACCACATTCGTTTCAAATTCGTAATGAGGGTTGCAACGCTGGATAAAAACAAATGCGATCAAATTAAAAGTACCCACGCCGTGCTTATAAAGGCTATTTTCCTGTCTGTGTTCAAATAAATTAAAACATTTACCCAAATGCTCAAACGTTTAATTGTTTGGCATTGAATATTTTTATTTAATGGGGGAGGGGGAGATTGTCTTGTTTGCAAATGGTGCAATGTTCTCAGCCTGTTTCTTTATTGCAATTTTTTTTTCTCTCTCTCTGAGGACAGCTCGGCCTTCATCCATTATTCATTCACATTTGTGACTAATCTATGGCTGTTGAAGACACTGACATCTCTGTGATAAGTATGCAGATTTCTTAAACATGAACTTCAAAAACCCAAACAACCATAGCTGTCACATCAAAATAGCCTCCTCGTTTTGCAGAGCACCATTGCAATGCGTATGACAACTCCTTGTTTCTCAAGAACCAAATCAACCGAGAAATAAACAGGCTAACTGACAGTGCCTCCGGCCAGGTCGGCAGCTCTTCACAGTAGGTGGGTCTAAGCGCTGGGATCACTAGGCTTAACTTTTTTTTTTTTCTCTGGCGTTCTGATCACCAACGGCACAGACCTTAAGAAGAAACACACAAACAAGCTGGGTAGAATCATCAACTCATTGAAGGCGATCACTCTATGGATGGATGTCTGGGACATTGTGATTCATTCAGTAGGCAAATACAGCGCCTCTGTATCAGCTAATCGTTAACGTAAACATTTATCACTTGATATTTTCCGTAGATGCCTAGACAGGACAGCTGCTGTGATCTGATTTCGTCATCAACCATGAATATTATAATACATTTCTCGCTATGTGTATGAGTGTGTGTTGGTGCGCGCACATGCGTTCACACACACACACACACACACACACAAGTACGCACGCATGCACACACATGCAGGCGCGCTTTAAAGAGATTAATTGATGCAAATAGCAAAACTGCATTTTAGTTTGATCAGTCTAAAACGTTGTGCTATTGGGCGAGACTGGTAATGTTTTGGAGTTTCTTTTCAGCTCCATTTTTTTTTTTTTCACAATGGCACCAAGACTGCATGCCCTCGGAATTTTACAACACGCTAGAGGAGAAACAGTTGATGGGGATTATTATCAGTGGAAGACGGTGCTCTTGCCGCTGCTTTATTTTCGTTGTACCACTTTCTCCTTACAGTCCCATGGTCACGAATAACAGGTGACCACTATCTCCTTGTCTGCATAGAATTGGGAGTGGATGACTGGTTATGCAGACCTTTCAAAATGGGGAAAACTGATGTCCAGATATCTTTAGGAAGAGTGGCGTGAGACCCGATGCTGTGCTCCTATCAAGTTCATCAAAACAATTGATTCTGATCGAACTCACAGCGCCATGAGCAGAATGGAGCAAGCCTAGATCTACGAGCCTGAGAAGTGTACCAGTCAAGCCAGCACCTTGAGGAAATCTGCCTTCCAGTCACAAGTCCTTGCCAAAGAGGTGGAGCAAGGGGGTTTGGGCTCATCAGCCTATGACTTCATGAAACAACTTGGGATTTCTGAGAAGAGGAGGACCAGAATCCTGAAAGCAATGGTACAGGCAGCTGAAAAGAGTTTAGTTGGATCTGTTCAGGGTGGAACAACAACAAAAATCAAATCAAATAAAGGCTTTACAGCTTACATTTCCCAACTGGTGTCTCACAACAATGTGGGTAAGACACCCGTCTAGAAAAGCCATGAAATGCCCACACATCCAGAAATTGCTGGTTCAAATCCAAGAAGCACCAGGAAATCTGACAGCAAAAGGGCATCTAGGAGTCATGACATGGATGTGGCCCAGCCCCCTTACTGTGTTTGACCTTCAAGAGCAAAACACTTGTGTGATGGGGATTTCTTCTTTTATGACTTCCTGCTGTCCAAGCTTTCTAATCATCCTGCTTTTTTGGTGGTGGGGTGGGGGTGGGGGGTTCTTGTTTGTGCTTATGCCAACGACTGTATGTGTATGTATGTGAAAGAGAGAGGTGAGGGGGGAAGAGGATGGGGGGGGGGGGGGGGGGTGATTAAACATTCTGTAGTAGGTGTGACATGACATGACAACTGATAGCCACACCATCCTCAAACCCCTTCTACTCTGCCACCTTCCACCCCTCTCTTTCTCTCTCTCTCTTTGTCTGTCTGGCATAAAGATTACTAATCTACATCAAGTCTCAGTCTCTACCCCTCACTGCTCTAACCACCTCCCCCCTCCCCCTCTACTCTACATTAATTCCACCCCTATCCCACCCCTCACCTCACCCCCTCTTCCCACAATCTGTCGGGCTTTCTTTTGAAGGAAGCTGAACACACTGCGCAGACAATGGGGGTGAAACTAGCCCGTGCATAGCTCCACTCTTCGTTCCTTCCAAGCCGTTTCTTATCTGATAACATAGCGCTAAAGCCAGGACCCTCTCTCTCCACCACCCCCTCATCCCGTTTCTACGTTCCCTTATCCCTTCACTGTAATCACAGGAAAGATGGAAACTTATGCGCATGTCTCACACATGCAGGCCATGTTGCTTTATCATTTAGCATGGAGGCTAAACAAAGTCAATGGCACTGCTAAGATAAAGCGTTCTGAAATCTTCTACCTGTGCCCTCACACTGTAGGTGGTGGGGAATGATCAAAATGATCTCAAAAGCGGAGGAAGCCAATATTGAAGAATCACAGTTGATCAACATAAGAATGCCGCATCCAAGATTTAAAAATGCATGGAAATCACTTGGAAACTCCATGCATGGGTCCATTGCGTGCGTGCGTGTGTGTGTGTGCGTGTGCTGTGCTCTGTGTATGTAAATGTGTTTGTGTGCGCATGTGTTTGTGTATTCAGCGAGGTCAGTGTGCAAGAGTGTGTGTGTGTGCATGAGCATTTGTGTACATATGTGCATGCTTGCAAGAGTGTGTGCTCACGTGCATGAGTGTGTACAAGTGGGACCACAGAAGGATGTGCAAGCTCATTAAATGATAACAGAGAGAGATATAATCATAGAGCTGACACATTACATTCTGTGCTTATCATGAATACAACAGGAGTCTTTGAAGATGATGGACTAGCATCCTGTGAAGCAGAGCCACACATCGTCTGTCTGACCATTTCAAAAGATCACACGTCTTCTTTTCCATTCCTGACAGTGAAGATCTGAGATGTAAGGAGACTCCGTCACATGATGCTGGAGTAACTCAGTATGGTGCACCCACCAACTGATAACATTTTTCTGACTAAACATGGCATGTAATGGAACTCTGTCTCTCCGCTAACAACAGGGCACAGACGGAAATAGTTGCAGGATTCCTGGCTATAATTATGTATGCCACTAGGTCGCTTTGACGTCATAAGACTATCAGGAAATGCTTCTGTTTTCTTTCTTTTTTTTCTTATAACTCCAAATCAAATAAAACTACTACTGAAGGCAGCCGGTTCAAGGAAACCACCTAATCTGTGGCAAAATAATAAGAGTGTTGATTGTGGCCACATAACAGAAGCAGCAGCAGCAGCATATAAAATCCTGAAGAATGCAGTAGAATGAGAAAAAGTGTTAAACCAAAAAGGCTAATTTCAGAGGGCTTTGTTGTTCCAAAGAGCAGTAAAGCTTAGCATGATACCAACATCAGTGTTGTTTGTTTCCTTCTATTCTCTTTTGATAATGAAATAAACCTAAATTTCTGTGTAAGCTTAACACATGTTCTGCAAAATGGTGAAAACGTGGTCACTATGGGCCGCAGGTTCTATCACTTGACAAGTCAATACAAGGAATACTGTGCAATCTGTTGATTTGATGCTGACAGGTTGAATTAATGGAAACTGGAACAGATAATCTTACCAATTCAGGCTTCAAGCAAAACGCAGCAACCATGAGTCCTTCTTTTCCTTCTCTTATGCATACCATGCTTTCTTCTTCTTTCTATGGTTTAGGGGATTCTTGCCCATTATCTCACTCTCTCTCTCTTCTCTCAGTCTTCACCGCAGTAAGTCATTTCATTTTTGTTCATACTCTTGAGGTGTGTCAACAGCAAATACGTGGTTTGAGGGCCTTCATTATATATGTGTGCAAGTGCATGTGTATGTGTGTGTGTGTGTGTGTTGTGCGTGCATGCATGTGTGTGTGCGTGTGTGTCTGTATGTGTGTGTGCATGTGTGCACGTGCAGAGAAGTTTTTGTTCTCAGGTACGGTCAAGCCTTCACACAAGTAAATAAGATTATGAACACGGAATGAGGTAATGTGTGCCATATCAAGCAGTTTTAGTTCATTTGCTTTAAAAGATTTTCTTAACACTGACATGAACTTTCATTATCTTGTCTTCGTTGGCAGTGTGGAAGGCTAAGAATAACACAGAAAGAATTTTGATGTTTTACTGTAATTTGGTCTGCATACAGCATGGTAAGTGCATTAGGCATGAAACAGGATTAAGCTGTTATTATTAGATGTATAAACACCATCAATTTGATTTGTGGAATAAAGAACAGCAATGATTGTATATCTCTTGCAAAATAAAATCAAACACAATTCATGTGTATTGCAAATAAATTTAATTCATGAATCACCAACTCTTCAGAACTAGATCATAAATTTGTGCAAAATAAGTCAGTCACACAATAAGTGGCTACCTCTTTTTACGCCTACAATTGCTGATTCAATCATGTACAGCTTTGCTTGATAAATGGAAATGAAAGCAAGAAGAAATGAAAACATATTTAATGCACATGATCTGCTTATATTTCAAGATTAAGTCCACCACTGTCATGAACAAGCATGCAAGCACTTTCAGGTGGTCAAAATCAATAATAAAAAAAAAATGTAAAAAAAAAGAAAAAAAAAAGAAAAAAAAAAGAAAAATTGACCCTTTAGTATCCAAGTGATAAGCAGTTAACACTCTCCACCATTCTTGCTGTCATGGCACTGTAGACAGAAACTCAATTAGAACTCATAAAAACATGCAGTCAGTTTCCTTCATGTGTCCTTACACTTTCTTGAGTGTCTACAAGATCAGTCACAAGTATGCATTTCATGACAAGAGGCAGTTTCCCAACAACAAGAAATAATCGCTTTATAACACTCTTATGCAGCTTTAACAAAGGACCGAGCAACAGGTCAGACAGCCATCAGCTTTGTACAGCTCATCAAATTCTACGTCTATCCAAGGAACAGTCAAGCTGGAGGTCAGTTTCTGAAACATACCAGCAAAGAGCATATACTTCATTTTGTCAACGATATCTGTTTTTTCTACTGCAAATCTTCAGAACATCCTCGAAGTTCTGTGTTTCATTCATTTGTGTATAATGGAACACCCAATCCACTTTCATGTAGATAATCCCTGACCAACATATCATGGCTACTCAAACAATCACACTCCAAAACATTCTTTAAATTGTGGGGAAATACCTTTTCTTTTGCATTTTAAAACTATTCTGGATATTTAAAATGACGTTGTTCTGTACTTATTTTTCAGCCCCCCCCCCCCCCCCCCCCTTTTTTTTTTCCAACCATTCTCTTCCAAAGGGAGGATTTCCAAACATTCACCTATGCACAGCCACAGCTGGGTTCACTCTGCCCCACTTCCCAATGTGGAGCAATCAATGTTAGATTGTCTTGAGGCCACCCACTACAGAAGACCCTGCACAGGTGCTGAGTCACCTCAGTGCTGATCAGCTGTGACCGTTGTGTTTTAACACGCATAGCACACTCACTGCAGATAAAAGCTGATCCAATTTTAAAGGAGACATATCACTGCCTGGAAATACAACTGCCGTAACTCAAATTTTTTTTGCTTTTTTTGAGATTTCTGGTATACTATAAGAGCAGGCCAAGGGGCATAATGTAGCCAAGTCCCAGTCACATTATCCTAAAAATAAACATGCTGTAATCAAAATACTAGTACCATTACTCTGCTCGCAGAATATCTTGTATTTGTTCATCTCCTGTAAAATTTGATTTTCAGACTTAAGCAGTTGTATTTCCGGGCAGCGATTATATTACGATCAAATTCTCTCTTCTGCAGAGGAGACCTCACTATCTATGCTCTGGGCTACATCACAGTTCCTCCTCTCAATGATATTGCATATGATTATGTAAAAGATAGCTTAAATCAAATTCTCAGCTAAACAAAATTTGGCGCTGTAAGGTCACAACATGAACGACCACCTTCAAATACTTTTTTTCTTCTTTTTTAACAACAAATGTTGTTCCTCTCGTCCCATCCTTCCCACCATCCCCATTCTCCCTTTCCTATTCCTCCTCCTTCCCCTTGTTCTCCCCTCCTCCTTTCCCCTTCCTACTTCTCTTTAGATCTGCATCAAATCTTGACGTTCTTCTCTCTTATCCTGTCACCCATATTGCCCACTCTCTATCCTCCTCCCATTTCCCTCCTTTCCCTATATTTGTCTTCAACCGGCTTGGAATCCCAAAACATCATTTTGCTTTGCCATATTATCACATTAAAAACACAAATAAAGCAACTGCCTTGCACAAAAGTGGCTTGATCTTGATCTACCCGGTATGCTGAGTCACCCAGCCAAACTTTGGAGAAAATTAACTGAAAACTGGATTTGTAAAAGAAGCAAAACCCAACAGACAGACTGACACACAGACAGAACATGATTTATGTTATACATTTCAAGATAAGGAATGAGATGATCATGATGCAGACAGGGCTGTTTCCCTTATGCTTCTTCGCTACTATATCCCAGTAAAATGGAGACAGTCACTTGGAGAACTGGTCAGAAAACATGAGCATTCAGAATATGAGAAATACCAGTCCAGATACCAGTCTACCTGTCTGAAAAATTGCTTGAGGTTTCAAGCACTCAAGCAGGTTACAATGCAACTATCACTGAAGCACATTATCAGAGTAGCACTGGCATGCATACACACACTACACTCCACACATACAGATACCCACATACACATGCATACATACTTGTACATGAACACACGGCTGTACACACAAACACAAATACCTTAAAGTCACTTCCAAGTTCTTTCTCTGTCTTGGTCACCACCCTCCCATTAATAAAGAGGACATTTGCTGACAACTCTCTTTTTCCAAGTGAACAACCCGGTACTCCCTCTTGCTGCTTCCTGAAGAAACTGTTCAGAGAACAAAAACCCTTGCCAACCTCCTGGACCAGCATTCATGGTGATGTCATCACAGAACTAAGAACCGGACAGTTGGTCATGAGCTGACAGTAAATACATTCATAATGTCATGTTCTCTTAAGATGCTGTAAGCCTTTAAATAGGCTATTGGCTTAACCTGAATCCAGCCCAGTGGTCCTAATACAGGTGTGGAAGGATGTAAGCTGGGGTTAACTGAAAGCATCACAACTCCCAAATGCTTCAACTGACCTGTGTAAGACTCACAGGGGGCTTCACATGTTGGAATCTTTCTTAAATCATTTTTCTATTTTCAGTGTCGGTGAACTTTTCAAAACCCATTCTGAATTGTGTGAATATATTTGAGAAAATCATACCTTAAAATCAATCAACAATATTCCAAGCTGACTGTGCAACTTTTCTGTAAAGGTTGTATCATGAAAAAATGCTTCTGTTCTCAAGCCAAAGCTTATGTGAAAGTTTGATATACATATTAAACAAAGATAATGAAAGAAAACAAAATAATGTAAGAATTACTAAGAATCAAAAGATGTTTGAGTTGTTTTCAGGCCTTTCCTATCTAAGCAGAACCAGCCCTTGACTGGAGTGATAGTCACCAGTCCAGATGGGGCAAAGTGTGAGTGTATAAGCTGGGGGTCAGCCCACTCCTCTCTGGTTTGAAGAGGAGCAATTTAAAGGTTCAAGTTCTACATTCTTTCAACTAAAAGGTGATAAACAAAACCTGCAGCCCCAACTTGTAGGAGGAAAAATTGTTATGAGTGTGGGACCTTGTCATTTGCGGCAGAAAGAAAGTGAAACCAGTGTGCACAGAGTGCTTATGATTATCATAATTTTGAGTAATGTTTCAAACACTGACATTATGTACCAACCAATGGTGAAGTATTATGAACAGCAAGTTGTCACTCTTTGAAAAAATTTTTGTGAAGTGCTAGTTGTACATCCATGTCATGGTGACAGTGGAAGTGAAATTTGTGTGGATTGTACCTTGTATTCCTGAATTAGGGTGGCAGCCATAATGAAAACGAACATTTTGTGAATGATTCACACACCCATCCAGCTTCAAATTTGACAAAGATAAGTGACTGCTCGTTAAACATTTTCATTGTCCTAAGTGTTGTTTAGTTTGCCTGAAAAAGACCTATGAGGTCGAAACACACCCCATTTTGTCTTGTGATTCGTTTGTCCATGTTGTTTGGTGGATTTCTTATAGATACTTTTAAAATGTGTTTCAAAGTGTCAACTGTAGCGAGAATTTGTGAACACTTACAAAGTGGAAATGGTATTTGGCACTGTGTTGTTGAAGCAAAGTATCATGGGAGGTTTTGGGTTTTCACTGTGTAGTTAATCTATGATTTTGCCTTTGCCACATTGATGATTAAAGGGGGTTTTGTGTCAAACACTCCCCTGTGGGTGTGTAACAGTTGTTCTTCATGAACTGTACAAAAACAATTTGAAAAAAAAAATTGTTGGAATTTTTTTTTCATTTAGAAATCTATAATCATTGTTCCTAGACCATTTCTTGTTATCTTCTCTGGAAACAACGTTTTGTTATCGGTGCTTATTTCAACTCTTTGATGCTGAAGCACATTCTGTCTCCAGACTTGTTTATCCTTATGGGAGCATGACGAGTTATTTTTCTAAAACGTTAACATGATGGAATGGGTTAAAAGTCTAACCAAAAAAATCCCCATTTTCAGCCACTTTCTAACAGTTTTCCACAATTATTGTGACACACCCACACCGTTGGTGGTGTACTCTCCCCCCCAACCTCCCCATCCCCCTCCCCCCCCCTCCCCTCCAAAAAAAAAACTGACCCCCCCTCCCCCCAAAAAAAAAACTGACAATGACTGCCCACCATTGGATACCACTTTTTATTAAAAAAATAAATAAATAAAAAACGGGAGTGTACTATCTTCTCTGGTAGGGTGTCTCTTTGTAGACTGATGGTGCAAAAACTCTGACAAGACGTGTTTGCATGTGATTGTGTAGAAGGAACCTGGACAAGTGATATGAAAGAATGCCACAGACAGGACACAGAAGGGTTCCAAGTGGGGTGATGGCAGTAGGAACTTGAAACATGATCAAGATCAAAGCAGAAGTTGAACTTTGTTCATCCAAGACCAAATTTTTCACCCAGACTGAACAGATAGGTGACCGTCTCTTTATCCCTTACCTGTGAGTTGATTTTAATGTGGTGACAGCCCTGATATGGCCCTTTGCGGTCGGCTGGGCTATAAGCAACATTATCTTATCTTATCTTTATCCCTTGTTTTCATAGTTTTGAATGTTGTTTGTCGTGCCTGAAGAAGACTCAGTACTTGGAAAGACCTTGTGTTTGTTTTGTTATTTGTTACTTTGTTTGTGGCCCAGTGATTCTGTTTCTGCGCACACACACACACACACACACACACAAACACACACGTACACACTATTTTGACCCTGGACACAGCAACTAACTGCTCCACTGCAGAGCACACACACACACACACACACACACACACACACACACACACCATGCACACACACACACACACACACACACACAAAACGTACACACTATTTTGACCCTGGAAACAGCAGCAAACTCTTCCACGGCAGAGCAAATGCATCTTACCTTCAGTACCGTCAGACCATCTCCATCGCCACCGACAAGGATGAGCCCATCCTGGGCCAGGGTAGCCACACTCTTCAAGTGCAAGCTTTTTACAATAGGTATCCTGGTCACCGGGATCTCTGGAAACACACGCTGAAGGCTCTCTGCCCCTGCTTTGTTGGTGCGGGTACTCTGACCAACAAAGATCTCTTGACCCTATTCAGACACAGATACCATACTGAAAGGAATGTCTTAACATCCCCTCTGCCCTCCCCCCAGAAAACAAAACAAAACAAAACAAAAGCAAACCCAAGAAAAGCTTTAATTATCCAAATACAATATATGACAGTGAAGAAATAAGTCTGCCTTTGCGTAAACTTTGTTTTTCCACGTTTGTAATTTACAGTAATTAAACCAAGGGCAAACTACTATTTGGAATTTATGCCATCTCATTTTCATGTAGCTGTCCTAAATTAAAACCATCTGGGTTCTGTTTTCACTTATCAACTATGTTGGTCTAGCCAAGCTTATACTGAGATGCACTTTAGTTTCATAGGTGATTTCTAAAGTCTTCATGTAGGCAGGGATTAAATCTGACTCAAGAAAATTCAAGTAATGTTCTCAAAACTCTGAAACATAAAGATGTCATAGAAGTATTTTTTTTTAACTGAAAAATCAATATGCTTTTTGCAGTTTTGTTCAATAATCACACAGTAAAAAGTGAAGGGAAAGTGCTGGAATCATTGCATCTTATAAAACCCATGAGTTAAATCCATGTGTAACTGCACATTCTAAATTGAATAAATAAGAACAGTACACTCTATTTCTTAATTTTTAACCCTTCCCCTTTTTTTTCCTTCCTGATCATCAAAATAATACTTGCAATGAAATTTGAGATATGTCTCTGCATGACAAAGTGTCTAAAAGTAGTGTTCATTTGCCTCTCTGCTTTCTCTAACAGTGTGCAAAGCATATCAAATGCTGAAGGCAAAGGCTACCTGTAAAAAGAACATCACCACCATCCAGTTTGGCTGTTGGGTCATCAAGCTCCTGGATTTCCAAACCAAGGATTTGAAGACATTTTCTTACTGCTTCTGTCTACACACACACACACACACACACACACACACACACACACACACACACACACACACACCCACACACACACACACACACACACACACACACACACACACACACACACACACACATATATATATTGCATATTTTTGTCAACATTAACATGAGGACCTAACTGAAAGGTTTAAATGTAGTTATGATTTAGGATGTTTCTCTCTCAAAGTAGAGATCAAAAGCTAGAGAAAATGAGAAATGACAACAAAATGATACTTACCATAATTATTTATACAACTACTAAAGAAGCTGTTTTACAACACCGAGATGAAATCAACATGCCTGATATTGAAATTCACTTTATAAAAACACCCATGATACACCATCTATTTATCAATAAAAAAAATTTTTTTTTTTTGATAGCATGACCTTTTCTCAATACAAAAAATATCAGTTTTAGGGCTGCAAAACAATATTGACCATGAACAACTTCATCAAGCACTACCAAAAATGTATTCAGAGTCAAAGGAAACATAACATAAGTTGCAAAGCTTACATAGTCATTGAAACCTGGCTCTATATGCAACCTATCATGTACATAACATCCACTAAGAACACACCTGCTCTTATACTTTTGCACAAGTCTTAATACAACACAACATATAACTTTCAGCCACATAATCTGATGAAGAACAGATCAAATACAACAGATAAGGAAGAACAGAAAAAAAAACAGTAGCTCTGCCATCTTAACTCACCAAGGCAATGACAGTAATTACCTCATTCCTTCTCATTGGATGCCCAGGCTGTGTCAAACATGCCTTCTGTCCAATCACTACTACTGTGTCCTCAACAAAAACACAGTCTGGATTCACTTCCTCTGCTGGAAGGGCAGTGACCTTCAATTCACAGGACTCCAGTGTTCCTTTATAGATCTTCCACTGCTGTTTCGCACGCTCCTGGGATATCAGTTGAGAGGCATTTGATTTGATGGCATGCTCAGCAAAGCTATGTGGAAGCTCTCTTACAATGGCATGGCAGTAACTGAAACCACGACCACCCAACAGCAAAGAAGAGGTCTTGAATAGCTGCCGCAACAACATCTGCACCCAAAAATGAACAAATATCTGGATCTGCATGCCTGCAACTCTTAGCTTTTAATGACTATTACATACCAGGCATATAAGAATATGACAGTGTACTATACATATCAAGCATATAAAATATCACAGTGTCCTTTCAAAATTCATGGGAAAAAAAAGTAAAGCAGAGCTGCATTTGTGTTTTGTTTTGAAGAATAGTGGATGAGGAGCAAGACACAAAAATGAAGGAGGAAGTAGAAGAGAGAGAAAAGGCGATGGAGAGGAAGTGGACTGATAGAAGAAAATGCTGAGACTATTTTTTCTAAGAATTTAACATTATTAAAGATAAGTCATATTTTTATTTAGATAGTGACTGTGTGTAGCCCATGTACATAAGATAAGCTATTGACAGGAAGAATCTTAAAAAATACTTAAGAATTTTTTTTCATCCACTGGTTATCTTCTCTAACTTTAATTAATTTTTGAGTTCTTTCCATCCATTGATTATCTTCTCTTAACTACGGTTGTGTAGCCATTATTGTACAATTTAAAAGATCAGCATCATTTGCTGTGTAGGTCAACATGATCTGTCAAAGAACAAAATATGTTAATACTGGTTGCATTTCTAGAGCTACAGAAATAACACACAAAAGTTGGGCAAATGTCAAGACTGCCGCTCCATTTTCACTTCATACATCTTTCAAACATGGATGTTCAAATCAGATTCCATTCATACCTTTTATGCAAATTTATTGTGTATAGACTTCAAATCTGTAAAGTGATGATGCAAAGGGTAAGGGTTAGGCTATTGGATTAGACTGTTATATTAGGGTTTCCCAGTTCCCCATGCCTGTGGTAGAGTTGAAAGGTAGGTAGAACAACTTCTTTCCCCATCACTGAAAACAAAAATGTATGCATAAACTTGACATTAGTTTCAGAATCTTCAACTGCTTGAAAGTGGACAGTTAAGAAAGAATAAGAAAGACATTTGCTTAAAAAAAAAATGTGAGTAAAGAGAGCTGAAGAGGAGGAAGAATCTAGCTTGTATAGTCTTCTGACATTATAAAAATAATTTTCACTGCCTAGGTCTTGACCCAAACACAATTATATACCTGAAGGGCTAAATATGTGCCAGAACTGTATAGTAAGGGCACAAACTCCGACAGGTTAATCATTCAACGTACATCGCCTAACACTTGTTTACATCATGTTGTGGATCTCTTCAAGGTCCTATGCTCTTTGTGAAGGAATAAAGCCTAGCCAAACATCGTGGCTCTCTGGAGATCCATACTTTTTGTGAAGGAATAAAGTCTTGCTGTACATCATGGATCTCCGGGAACCCATGCCTATTCTAAAAGAATAAAGGCTTTTGTTCTTTTGTTTACTTAAGGACAAAAAATTTTGGTGCTGTTGCAGAGCCATATGTTTATATCATATCATATGTCATATCAGTCGCATCTTTGGCATTTCCAGCCTTTAGCCTGCTCAATGTAGATTATTATAAGGTTTTTGAGGGAAATATTTTGGTCTTTTTCTCATACTTTTATAAAGCACATAGTATGCATGGTTTTGACATTTTTTTTTATCATGAAAGTCAATAATTATATGTTTGAAACACACGGTGTACCCAGTGTTTATGAAGATGGTTTTTGAAAGTATTAACAGTTTCTGCTTCAACAACACTGACTGGCAAGTTATTCCAAGTATTAACAATTCTGTTTGTGAAAAAGTTTGCCGCTTTTGAAGTTTTACTAAATTTTTTTTGTTAGTTTGAACAGGTGCCCTCTAGTTGTTGATTCTGTATTCAACTGAAATAGTGTGCCAGTGGTTTTAATTATTTTAATGTCATAATTTTTCTGGGAATTGCTTAAAAACTGTTTGTTAAGTGACATTTATAACTGAGGGTACATTGATAACCACGACTTACGGCCATGGTTTTGATTTAAGGCAGCGCTGAGCGAAGGGAATTGGCTTTGTGAATAATCTGCATCTATGGAAACAAATCCTTCAGTAGACGACAGGTTGCTTTCCTACGTCAATGACGCAAACCCGGTCAGTCATAAAATAAGTGGGGGGGGGTTGCGAAGGAGGCATCGAGAGATCAATACAATATCTCTCGTTGAATGTGCTATTACCACGTGAGGTGAAAAAAAGGCGCATCTTGCAAATGCGCACGCTACCGGCTAGCGACGACACGCACATAAACAAAACTTCATCAACACACAAACCAGTGCGATGACAGGACCAGCAGTCGTATGCTATAGCCCGTTGCCGCACAATTAAGACCGGCCAAGCTCACCTTTCCCCGCACCATCTGAGCATATGGAGAATCATCAGCACCGATACTGCACACAGCCTCTCAGCCAGAACTCTCCCAGGGTAATCTTCAACTTTAGAATACTAAACTCAGGGGGGCTGTGTTTAGATGAAAAACAAAAGGTGTCTTAGGCTCACCTCAATGCGCTAAGTTGAATGGAACCCTCAGCTAAGCTGTACGACCACTCCTTTCCCATGAAACTGCGACAAATACACAGTAAGCTGAGTACTCCTTCCCCACCTGCACGCCATTTTGAGCATGATCCAAAATAAAAAAAAAAAAATTACAACACGTGATCAGCTGTCAAAATGGCTTGCAGGTGGTTGCTCTGGCTGTGATCGGCTGAGTTTACTGTGTATTTGTCGCAGTTTTATGGGAAAGTAGTGGTCATACAGCTTAGCTGAGGGTTCCATTCAACTTAGCGCATCGAGGTGAGCCTAAGACACCTTTTGTTTTTCGTCTAAACAGCCCCCCTGAGTTTAGTATTCTAAAGTTGAAGATTACCCTCTCCCAGACTTACCTTTTCCCTCTCTCTCTCTGTCTGTCTGTCTGTCACTCTCTCTTTTAATCAGCTATCCGATAAGCGGTCGAGTAGCATAGGGCGGTGTCACAGCAGAAACTGTCCCCACCCCCACTTCCCAAGTTGTCGCCCAGCAGAACTACTATGGTTGGTCCACACTCCCCTCCGCTCTCACACACGTACGCAACCACACATCTGACTCTTTCAATAAACACAAATCAAAGTACCACTTACAATAGTCTACTTCCCCGGAAAAACAATTAAAGTAATTTTCCTTTTCTTTTGCGCCTTACTCTTTGCGAGCGGAGATTTTAATCTATCATTTTTTTTTTTTTCCTTTGTTCAATACCCACAATCCGCCTCACAATATATACAAAATTCAAAACATTTCACAAACTTACATTAATATTATTTTTACCTTTTTTTTTTCTTCTAAGTCACTATAGTTGCTGATCCCGCCCCACCTACATAAAACACTATATGCACACAGATGCCAAATCCCAATTGTCAAAACGTCTTTTTTTTTCTTTAAAGAAAAATCTACCTATCATGGCAGCGGACACCACACCAAGGGCCGAGAAAGGGTCGTCGGGGTATCAAAACCCAGGCTTCAAGGGCCGAGAAGGGGCTGCCAGCTACAGGGTAGTAGTAGTAGTAGTAGTAGTAGTAATAGGGACTGGCTCAAAAGCCTAGGCCTCGCGGCCTATGTACGTCCCCTCTTTGACAAATACTTCTTGTTAAAAGTATAGGTGTTGAATGCGCAATTGTCATTTTGTTACACTATGCCTAATATGGCATTTTAATCATCAAAATGGTTGAAAAGTTCCTTATACTTTGGAATTACATCCAAAAGATTCTTGAACTTGTTAGTGTCTTCTGCAAATTTTATGTTAGTAGGGAGTTCATTCCATAAGGGGCTACTCTGTGTGAAAGGGAAAATTTTCCTCTGTTAGTACGACAGTGCTGAATAAATATCTTTCCTTCTGCATTTCTTGTGATGTTATGTTGTGGAAGAGAAAAGAGTGAGCCAACACAAACATCATCAAATCCATTAATATTTTGTAAGTCTGTATAAGATCACCTCTTGTCCTTCTGCCTTTTAATGAATGTAGATTCAAATATTGTCATCTTTCTGCATAAGATTTATCTTTGCATTCTTTTAATAGCTTTGTAGCACGTCTTTGAACTCTTTCTATTTGTGATGACTGTCTTTTCAAGTATGGTACCAAATCGCATTTGCATATTCCACATGAGGTCTCACAAAAGATTGATATAGTTTTAGGAATGCCTCCTTATCTAAGTAAGAGAAACTTCTCCTTATGACACCCAACATTTGATTGGCTTTATTAACTACTTTGCCAATTTGTAAATCAAAAGACAACATGCTATGGAAAGTTACTCCCAAATCTTTTTTCTTCTTTAAGGTCTTTAACTTCTGTAAGCTGCCATTATGTCTCATATAATAAGCATGTTCTTGGTTGTTTTTTTTCCAATATGTAGCACACCACATTTAGAGATATTGAAATACAGATTCCATACATCTGACCAATTTGGGAGTTTATAAAGATCGTTTTGTAAATCTGAGAATTGTGTGAAGTTTTATCGTACAGTTTTTGTATCATCAGCAAATATTTTACAGGTGCTTTTTATGATAACGGCAAGTCATTTATAAATACTGTGAATAATATTGGGCCCAAGATGCTACCCTGAGGTATACCACTTAGAAACCTTAGCTTTATTTGATCTTTCGCCACCTACTCTTACAAGCTGCACCCTATTTGTCAAAAATCCTTGTATCCATTTTAATAGTTTGCCAGTTATACCATAAGCAGATAGTTTGACAAGTAGCCTTTTATGTGGTACAGTATCAAAAACCTTCTTAAAATCTAAGTAAATAACATCAACATTATGACCATCATCCAAAAACTTTGTCATACCTTCTACAACTTCAAGCAACTGAGCAACACAAGAATGTTTTTTTACGGAACCCATGCTGACATTTAGCATATAAAAATCATTGTCTGTAAAATTGAAGCTCTAATTATACTTTCTAACACTTTACACATTACGCAAGTCAGGCTGACTGGTCTATAGTTACTTGGATCTGCTTTTTTAACCCCTTTTTAAACAGGGCTGTTACTTCAGCTGTCTTCCATCTTGGGGTAAGGTACCTGATTCTAATGTTTTTGTTGAAGAATGCACATAGTGGGACAGATAATTCATCTCCTAATTCTTTTAAAACTTTTGAGGGGATTTGGTCAGGTCCTTGTTGTGCTTTATTTTGGTTTAAGTTGACCAATCTGTCTCTCACTGCTTTTGGGGTAACTCTTACCTCTGACAAGGATATCCCACTTGAATATGCACATTCATCCAATAATGGTATATTTGTTAAATCTTAATGTGTAGAAACACTAGCAAAGAAATCATTTAATGTGTCCATTTTTTCTTTTCACTTACTGCCAAGGAACCATCTGTTTATTTAGGGCATCAATACTTGTATTGACTTTTAATCTATTTTGAACATACCTCCAAAATAATTTAGGATTATCTTTACTATTTTTTTTTTGCAACCATTTTTTCATATTCCCTTTTAGTTACTTTTAACAACTTGGAGCTTTTATTCCTTTTCCCGTATGTACTTCATGTAATTTATTCCTGATTTATTACTTAGGCATCTTTTAAATAATTTATACTTCTTTTTAATACTTCTCATAGCTTTTTTTTTTTTTATTCATCCAGACTGGAGTGAATTTCCTCTTTATTTTGGGAATACACTTATCCATTCCCTCATGTATAGTATTCTTGATATACCTCCAGGTTTCTTCAATATCCATGTCTGATATCCCTTTCCAATCATGTTCAGCTATATTTCTAAATTTATGATAGTCCCCCTGGTTCAATTTATACGTAAATTCTTTCTCTGTATCATTAAGCTTTTCCCAATTCAATTGAAATGATAAAACATCATGGCCACACTTTTACCCACCAGATCAGGATGAACAACTTCTGAAATAAAACTATTATCATTTACCAATATCCAATCATCAATTAAGGGGTGCTTGTTCTTGAAAGACCAGACACCTAGATTAATAACAGAATACATCTTTAGGCCTACTTTATAGATGATCACAAGATCCACATCCTACCTATCGAGTGTGTGAACAGGGTACAAATTGGAAACGATACTGATCAGGAGCAAAAGTAATTCAGAATTTCAAATCCGCAAGAAAAAAAATCTTGTATTGCAAGTTATCAAATATGTTCACAAATCTCACACTCACCCTAGAATCAATTATACTTTTTTTTTTCTGTCCTTCCTTCTTGTCTGCTACAGCTGCCTGAAGTGCCAGGCAACCTTCTTTTCGTCCAAGCGCAGAAATCACTAGCTGCCCAATCAGAGTCCTGTAAAGATGAACTTTCAAAAACATGTTTTTTCTCTTTTTCACAGGGCGCACGACAGTGAGCTTTCAACCAAGAAGCATTTCTCTCTTTCTCTCTCTCTCTCTCTCTCTCTCTCTCTCTCTCTCTCTCTGTGTGTGTGTGTGTGTGTGTTCCCCCCCCCCCCCCCCCCCCCCCCCCCCCCCCCCGACGGCAGGATGTAAAAAAATACTCACACTAAGACCACTACCCTCTTAAAATAGAATTCGTTCGATCGTTCGTTCTCTCTCTCTCTCTCTCTCTCTCTCTCTCTCTCTCTCTCTCTCTCTCTCACGGGGTACACGATAGTAATTAATCAATGAAATGATTAGGAGACATACAGTAAGCCACACCCTAAATTTTTCAGAGCTACTATATTAAAAACAAACATAATCTGCCGTGTTTCCACGGTAGTGTGCGTGACCTAAGAAACAATAGAGAAATAACCTTGTTCCGCTGCTTTGATGAACTGTTTCTGAACCTAATAAATGATAGGCTAAACATTTTCTTAAAGCACGAATTCAATAATATGCTATGGACGTATGAGCTTTCCTCATTATACATTCCACTATTGACTATGTAAATTTAGGCCCTTATTAGTCACTGAATCAGACTACTTCCTGTCAACAACAAGAAGTTAATTGTTCATTGATTATGAGAGGGCAATTGATTGCATAAACAGAGTCTTTCTGTGGAAAAGGCTTTTTAACGCTGATGATAACGGGTTTCATTTCTGCCAAATTCGGGGAAGATGTGGGAGCAGTGTTCGGATTCTTTTCAGTGTTAGACAGGCGTCCGCTAGGGACAGATTTTTTTTTACCTTTGTTATTTGCTGTATGCTTGAATGACCTGCAGTTGTGTATAGCCATGGAAATGTGTGGACCTGGTGCACTAGAACGAAAAGCTTAAGCTGGGAGAGTATGATCATTGCTAAAATGTTTGTATTATTGTGTGAAGATGACACAACTGTTTTGTGCAGAAACAGTAGAACGTCTGCAAAAAGCTTTGGATGCTATGTCTGATTTCTGTAAAAACTGGGATCTAAGAATCAGTGTAGCTAAAACAAAAATCGTTGTCTTCTCAAGCAGTAAAATCTGAAATGTTCTGAGGTTCTGCTTCAATGGAAGACAACAGATTTTTTTTATTCTTTTTATTTTTTATTATTTTTTGGTTTTCCATGTTCAGGCGCTCACTTCATGTAAAACAATAAATCCCACAAAGCTCAGAAACACCTTTATAACAATGCATCAAGAGCTATGTTTCATCTGTTAAATTCATTATGGTACTGTTAGATAATACAGTAAAACTTTTTTCGTAAAAATGAAAAAAGAAAAAAGAAGGAAAAAAGCTCATGCAGCGTATAATAGCAAGAAAACGAGCAAAAGGTCTTGAAACTCCTCCTTCCTCCAAAACAAGGAGACTACAGAGCAGGTAAAAGCACATGGGACAAACATGGCCACTTTTTCATGTGAAGTATAAGAAAAATTCCAAGAAAGGAAAAAAACATTGGCAGAAGAAACAGACCTGGAAGATGCATACATCTGAGTCTATTTTTTTTTTTTTTCGCTCCCCGTGTTATTACTCACCGATAATGGAGTATCCAGGACACTTACATGCCTGATTGCATTAGCAATTCGGAAGCGGATAGTCATCCTACGATTTGGAGAATGGAAGTCTGAACCTCATAAACTCTCTATGGGATTACTTCAAGCCCCCCCCCCCCCCCCCGCATTTTTTTGGGTACATAATTACACTAAATGCCATGCAGACCTTAATAGAAACAGAGCTGCTCAATTGTTGACACTAGCAGATGACGGTCTGACCTACAAAACGTCAAAGAATGCTGTTGTTGTTCCTCCGTCAAGTCGTCAAGAACCACTTCAGTCATTTTGGGGTTGAGGGTGGGGTGGTGGGGGGGGGGGGGGGGGGGGAGGGAGATGATTTGTGGATATGCAGGTGGCTGATCAAGCCGATGCATGCACAGAATGTGTGGTGACGGCTTGGACAGGGAATGTAGGAGACCTCTTGCTTGCTGGCACGGGCTTTCCTTGCTGCAGCTATCTCCTTTCTTCACATGAACTGGCACCTTTGTGGATAGGACAGTTCTGTCTAGCTCAATCCATAGCGTTTTGTTCCCATGTATCAGGGTTGATGTTAAACACTTTTAAGGAGGTTTTGAGAGTGTTTCTGAAGCATTTCTTCTGACCTCCATGGGAACGTTTTCCTTGTTGTAGCTCACCAAAGACTCTCATGGGTAGCCGGTGGTTGGGCATGCGAGCTATATGATGTGCCCATCGAAGCTAAGACAGCATCAGGATGGTGTGGATGCTTGGCAGGTTTGCTTGGTCGAGCACCTCTGCGCCTGGGATTTTGCCTGCCAGTTTATGTTTAACCATCTTCTGAGAGAGGTTGTTTGGAACAGTTTCAGCTTCTTGGCATGCCGTTGGTATACCGTTCATGTTTCACATGCGTAGGAGAGTCTGGGAAGAAAAACTGCCCTGTATACCTTCAGCTTGGTCTTTAGACTGATGCCTCTCCTATTCCAAACATTGATGTGTAATCTGCCAAAGGTTGCACTTGCTTTTGCAATGTTGATCCTCACTATATCGTCGATGGTGACGTTCTGGGACAGTGTGCTGCAAAGGTAGGTAAATGTACTCACCACAGCAAGTCTCACACTTTGTGATGTTAAGCTCATCATAGGGTCTGCCTGTTGCAGATTGATACAGAACTTCCGTCTTTTTTTTATATTTATGGTGAGATCGAAGTTGGCGCAGGAGAACTTGTTGACGCTGGACTGCATGTTAATTTCTGAGCCAACATTGAGAGGCTGGCATCAGCAACAAAAAAAGTCCCCGATGATGTCTGTCATAACCTTAGATTTTGCCTGGAACCTTTTGCGGTTAAACAGCTTTCCATCTGTTCTGAATCTGATATCAATGCCTACATTTCCTTTCTATGAAGTCGTCAGTCAGCATTGCAGAGAACATAATGCTAAACAGACTGGGCGTCAAAACACAGCCTTGCTTTATGCCATTTGCGACAGGAAATGGGCTAGATGTTTCTCCGTTGTTGTCCTGGATTTGGGCCTACATGCTATCATGGAATTGTCGCACCATAGAGATGAGTTTCGGTGGCCAACCGTATTTGGTCACGATCTTGCACAGGGTCTCTCTATTGACAGTATCAAAGGCCTCGGTCAGGTCGACATAGGTGGAGAATAGATCGGCATTTCGTATCTGACATTTTTCTTAGAGCTGTCTAGCATCAAATGCCATATCAATGGTTCTTCTGTCCTTTCTGAAGCCGCATTGGTTCTCAGACAAAAGCTCTTGCTCAAGGTGTGTTATAAGGTGGTTTAGCAGAATACTGGCAAAGTATCTTTCCTGCTATAGAAAGGAGATATATGCCTCAGTGGTTGTCATAAGCCTGGATGTTCCTTTCCGCTTGCTAGAGAAAGAATGAAAGCAGTCTAGCAGCAACTGTACAACATTACTCATTGGTGGCAAGAAACTGGGTTATCATCCATCAACTCTACAAAAATCCTGACACTGGCTGCACTCTCAACAACAAGACATCAGAAAAATTACCCTCACCAGTTTCCTTCTATGGAATAAAAATCAAATCAGTTCACAGGCTAGAATGCTGACCTTTACAAAACATATCGAGATTATTGTACTTAAATGCAAGAAAGGGCTGTCTGCCATGAAAACAATGACAGCCAAGAGCGCTGAACAACGCCATCTCTATTGACCACATGTGTTGTTGATTATGAATTGGGGCTTACAACACTGGATGCAATCTTTTTCAGTCACAAAGAACTTAACATGAAGTAGTGCCTTGGGAACTACAAAGGACACACTGACTGAACTATTTGTTACTCGCTTGACCTTCCTTCGTTACAGGCCAGGCACAAGCCTGAGCAGGTGAAGGCACATTTTAGAGCCCTTGAATTTACCCAAAACCTACTTCATGTGGCAGTCAAGGAAATAAAAAGCACTCGTCTAAGACGTCAAAAATCGTGGATGGGACAGCCAGAAGATAATATACAGCTTGTGTGCCATTAATTTTATCAGAACTCGGAGAAACAAAGGAATGGGAAAATATCCTGACCACTCCAAACACCTCTATCAAACTCAAACAGAGTCTAACAATATGGTAGAAAAAAAAAAGAGGAAGAATTTTAAGTAAATCCGCCAAATTACAGGACAAAACATGACGCGTTTTGAGCTCTTAGGAGGTCTGGATCTGGATCGGTCTGGATCTGGATCGGTACGTCGCTAACATCCATTTACTGGCATAGGCGCGACGGTGGGGGGTGCGCAGCGTTGATGGTATTATCGGCTTCTGGCTTTTGCCAGAGCCCACTTAAAGCTGTCAACTGACTTTTGGTGTACGATGTTATCGTCGAGGTGGTTCCACTCAGTTATTGTCTTTGGGAAGTACGAGTTTCGGTAGTGATCGGTGTGTGTTTCAGGAACGCAGTAGCACCTATCATTATTTCGTATGTAGTTCTCCACTGGGTTTTGTGACAGGTAAGTACTGTTGTCTCTGGTGGAGCGGATACGTCGTACTGGTACTGGTTTCTGAGGTGTAATGAAGTCACTTAAATTGGGGTGATCGCTGGCACCAGACCCTCAAGCACCCTGTAAAAGAATCCTAGACGTAGTTGGAGCCGCCGTTCTTGGAGTGTAGTGAGCTCATGTTTTCTCAACAAACCCGTTATGAAGCCTTTCGTGGTGGAGCGGTAAACCTTAGCTATAAAGCGCACTGCATTTCTTTGTACGCGCTCCAGCATGTTGATCTCTTGCTGCAAGTGTGGGTCCCAAATGATTGCTGCATACTCCAGGACGGGGCGTACGAGTGCGAGGTAGGCATTTCTTCGGCAGGAGGTGGGACTGTGCCTGAGATTTCCGCCGGAGAAATCCTAGTGTGCTATTGGCCTTCTTTGTGATGGATGTGATGTGTTGAGAGCACTTGAGATTGGCGGCGAATTAGATGCCGAGGTATGGGTTATGAGGGACTTGCTGCAGGATGGTATTATTTAGGGAGTAGAAGTAGGAGGAGTAGAGGATTTTTGCAATGCTCATGATGTAGCATTTTGAGGCATTGAATCGCATGCCCCATTTGTCTGCCCATGACTCTAGTGACTTGAGGTCCTCTTGTAAAGTGTGGTGGTCATTAAAGTCGTTGATCTCCCTGTAAATGAGGCAGTCATCTGCGAACAGGCGTACTTGGGATTTGACTGCTTCTGGGAGGTCATTTATATGGCACAGGAATAGGAGGGGGCCAAGCACGGTGCCTTGTGGGACTCCTGAGTCGACAGTTGTGGCATTGGATGTAGTGCCCTCTACCACCACTTGCATGGTTCGCTCTGTTAAGAAGCAGGTAAGCCAGGTGTGGAGGGTGCCGGTGATGCCATAACTGGTCAACTTATGGAGGAGACGGTCATGGGGTACTGTATCAAAGGCTTTTGAGAAGTCCAAAATCGCCATATCCACTTGCTTTCCTTTGTCGAAGGACATCAGGAGGTCGTTGGTAGTGGTGAGCAGTTGGGTCTCGGTGGAAAAGCCTGAACGGAAGCCGTGGTTGAGATTTGTGAGTATTTTTTGTTGTTCTAGGTGGGACATGATATGGCGGCAGACTATATGTTCAAGGAGTTTACAACATACAGATGTCAGTGAGATGGGGCAGTAGTTTGATGGGGTATGCCGGTCACCTTTCTTGAAAGCACAAGATACGTTGGCTCCGAGCCAATCTTGTGGTAGGCGGCCGGTGTCCAGTGAAGTCTGAAAGATTATGGTCATGATTGTACTCTCGCCAAGTTCTTAAGTATCCGGTTTGTGATGTTGTCCGGTCCTGAGGCTTTGTTGGGTGTCGACATGGATGGATTTAATATGGGCTGTAGGCTTCTTTAAATTTGGTAGGGTGGACGTTACTGCTGTGGTGAAGGCAGATTTGAACTGTTTTAGCAGAATGTTTGCTTTGGTCTGACTGTCGCTGTGGAGATGGCCGTCCTCTCTAAGTGGGGCTACCCCAGAAGAGTCTTGCTTCCTGGACCTGATGTAACGCCAGAAGGGTTTCGTGTTGTTGTTGGCGAGGCCTTCTTGAATGGTTCCGTTGATATATTTCCATTCTGCTCTCCGGAGCTCTTCGGAGGTCTTCAGGCAAGATAAACAATGAAAACAAAGAACGAGCGACCAATTATTTTCTCAAAGTCGGCGCAAGATGGGCGTTGAGAAAGAGTTAGAAGCAATAATACAAGCGCTCCACTGACTCTTATCCACAGACCAGCTTCGAACTCAACAGGCCATTATACCGACTGAGAGAGAGAGAGAGAGAGAGAGAGAGAGAGAAGTACATAAGATTACCTTGAAAAATCGACTCACTGTTTAATGTTGAGTAGTTGTTAGCTTCGGTCACATACACAATATTATCTGAATCACTGACCTGACGTGAGGCCAGCTAACAATCGACCATGGGAAGTGTCGTTCTACGCGTAAAACCGTACCAGACAAGTGAACAAGTTACGTATAAGAATACTCACTTCTCTTCCAATCGTCGTAAATTGTGTGGCACGTGCTGTATTCTCACAAACTTTTGGCAAGAATCGTTCCTTCCTCACAAAATGCATCAATGAGCGAACCGAGGACTTCAATAGGGAAGAGAGGGAGGTGAAGGGGAAGCGGACATGCAGGTTTCCACCGCATCTTTGACGGTGCAAAATGTCCCCCCCCCTTACAAAATGTCACCCCGGATGACATTTTGTTCAAATGCTGTGATACAGAATGTCAACCTGCACAGGCACATCACATGTGCGTGTCTACTAGAGAACAATTTGCCATGATTTGTGTGTGTGTGTGTGTGTGTGTGTGTGTGTGTGTGTTTGTAGGGTCTGATTGGTGACTTCTACTGATTATGTAATTGTTATATATAATATATGAGGTAAGGGATGACGAGTATACCCAGATGATGATTACCAGTGAATTGGATTCAACATCCCCTACACCACCCTCCCTCAATATAAAAAAAAAAGGAAAAATATCTGTGAGAGCTGGAAGAAACTTTGTCCAAAAAGTATTGCAAGGCTATACAGGCGTGTGTCTTGGACATCCTCTGAGAAAATGGTGAGAATACAGGCCACCAATGCTTAAGGCAATGTCATACAGTAACGTCATCATTATTATTATCGTTATATTATCATTATTATTGCCTTAGCCATTGTTGTCGTCGTCAGTTGAGGAGGTTGTCATTCTTTCGACATCATTATAAAGTACAGCGAGGTACGTGTTCCAACAAGACTTGACTTGCTCTGTTACTCCACCACCAGTCAATCGTGATCATCACCGCCACCAGGAGAAAGTATCGTATGTAACTACATTAGTTAAAACTAGTACCATCACTGGTCATCAGATGTAGGCGATGGTGATAATAATTATCTCCCTACTCCACTTTTGTTGAGATTTGTTTATTCAACCATTCATGTCATTGAATGAAATCCATGTGTGCTCAGATGAAATATTTATTTATTCGTTCAGCCCCCAGCAACCTATCATATTTTTTTTATGAATAATGTCAAGGGACATAATGCTAATATGTAACAACTTTGTATACCCACATCACCAAAAAGTTATGCTGGTCAGGCTCGAACCAACCCATACATTCTCATATGGTGATTAAGTTGTTGCACAGTAGACGTAAATATGGATCCAGATGGTACAAAGTGTCACCCAGGTAAGGCGGTGACGTTCTGTATTGAAATGTCAGAACACAATATTATCCGGGGTGATAATCGGTACCGTGGCGTTTGTATAGGATGTCACCGTGTCACGTTTTGTACGGAAGCAGCATCCAAGAAGAGGGAACAGCTGCGCGTTGACGTTCGTAATGCGAAACGTCAGATGTTCAGCAGGTAGTTGAGATGCATAATTAAGTGTGAACATATATGACTCATTAGCAAACGATAACAAAGGCGTTTTTATTTATTTCTTTGTTTGTTTGTATGTGTGTTTGCATATCTATTTATTTTATTAAATGTTTTTCTTTTGTGTGTCAAGGACTAATTTGAGCTCATGTTTGTGTAGGTACGGCTGTCGTTTAGTGCGTTCGCTTGCACCCAAGAGAGAGAGAGAGAGAGAGAAATGACACCACAATTAATGTTGAAGACGGCAACGGTAAGGGGAGGGAGGGGGGGAAGGTGAAGAGTTGTTTCCCCTGTCTTCGCCTGTGCTTAGCAACTTGAAGCGACAAAATGGCGGCACAGAAAAGGAAATGGGCTATGGTGGGCATACGACACAACTTCATGCTACGTTAGAAAAGAAAAAAAGTGCCCATCAGACAGGAGAAGGTTAGTCTGCAAAAGCTGAAATGTTCATTTCTTAGACTATAATGCTCTTATTTCATTACCAATAACTGATTCTTCAACTGGCTTTGAGTGGATCATTGCTTAAATTCTCCGATGTTTCAGTTCCGTTGAACTAAACTAAACTGAACTGAACTCCGATGTTACCTCAACAGTATCTGACATTTCACTCATCAGTAAGTGACGAATAAAACGAAAAGATAAAATGCACAGAAAGATAAGAAAGTGTGTGTGTGTGTGTGTGTGTGTGTGTGTGGGGGGGGGGGGGGGGGGCCATGCCCACACATCATACACATACATGTATATCCACAACACACACACACACACACACACACACACACACACACACACACACACACACAAAATGGTAGGTAGGCACACAAGGTCTGACCGGCGCGTTGGGCTAATGCGTAGTTCAGACATCAGCTGAGTCGTAGCCACGAGACCTTCTTCTTCAATTGACTCATCTTTATTGTTAATTCATTTATCCATCAGCTTCAAATCATGCGTAGTGTGGTCTCAAAACTTAGCAGAGTGGTGTAGTGTATATGGACTAGTCTGCACGCAGTGACGCCTCCTTGATGAAACTGAAACTCTGTGTGTGTGTGTGTGTGTGTGTGTGTGTGTGTGTGTGTGTGTGTAGTACTTCAGTTTTACGTCTATTAACAGATGTGATATTAGACGAGGAGAGAGAGAGAGAGAGAGAGAGATGCACAAATGTTTGTGACTATGTAAGTGTATGTCTAATGTATTTATCTAAGTGCAGGTAAATGTCCCTCTAAAACCCCTACAACATACCTACAAATAATCTTTTTAAAGTAAATGCATAACTGGACTACAAATTAAAGAAAACACAACACTGAAAAAAACATATATTAAATCTGAAAAGACATCACACAAAGACATGCCTGATTATGGTGGTAAATGAGCGTGAAGAGGTAAACAGCCAAACAGCAGATGCTTGCTGGTGATTCTACGTTCTCCACAAATACATTTTGCTTCCTTTGTATATTAAGTCATTAAAGCATCAAGTTTTAATTTATGAAGTATTGAAATGAAATTTCTGTATTGGTACATATTTTCACTTGTAAATGAGGAATAATGTTTACATGTTCATAATTAATTAAATGAGTATTTTTCTCAGCCACACCATGCAATGTATTTTTGTAGTGTTTTCTGAATTGGCACCAGACAGTTTGCTTTAATGATTGATTGGCTTCAGGTGAATAAAAGGATATATTCAATACCATTGCACACTTTTCATTTCTGGCTCCTCTCTTTGCGCATCTATCTATCAGCTAGCTCATTACCATAAATACCACAATGCAATGGAATCCAACAGAAGGTGTCATCAGTTCCTTTACATATCAAAACATGAAAAAGATGACATATTTCATTTACAAGAAAGTTGTTCGAAACAGTATTTGGAAATTTTATGGTTTACAGAACAGTCATTGAATCCACACAAATAAGTACTTTAGATATTGATTGTGGCAAGTCAGTTAAATAGGATAATGCCATAATAATAGCTATCATTTTGGTGACAAATACTGATCTGCCTTTTCGAATGGAATATATCTTTTCAACCTTTGGTGATGGTATAACAAAAGCAGAACCAGACTGATTATTAGACAATACTGAACCATCTGTGTAAACTTTAAGATGTTCAGGATATTTCTCTTGTATATGCACCTTTACAGAATAAGATAAAATATTTGGTTGGTCAGTTTTGCTCACATCAGTGTGATCAAGATCAAAATGTGCCCTGTTTCTTTCCCAAGCTGGAGAAGAAATCAAGACCACCTTCGCTAATGTCTCAGAACTGACTGTTGACTCATTCAAAAGGTTTTCTGTAAAAGAACCATTGGTATAGTATGACTGAATAGTCTGAGTTTGTTTTGAATAATGAGATTCAGGTTTTATAGCAATCACTTTCGTTCACACCTATGAGTGTTGAACACTTCATTACATATTTGGCAAGTGTTAGCTTTTTATGTTTGTCCAATGGTAGCACATTAATTTCCATATAAGTCTGGTAAGTTGAAGCATGGAATGAAAGACCAATGCATATTTATAGGCTTTACTATCTAAGCTTTGCAGCTTTTGTAACAAGTGTTTAGGGGCACTAAAGAAAGCCTCTTACGCATAGCATAATTTTGATCAGATCAGCGATGTGGCTACATGTTTTAAATGTTTGTATCCCGACACCACCAGCTTTGTTTACTGATAATTTTTTAAAAGTTTAATGTTTTTCTAGTTTTGTTCAGAAGATAATGAATGTGAAAGTTCCATGTTAATTTGGATGTTAAATATACTCCTAAAGATTTAACTAAATGTTTGTAGTCTAGTGTGACTGCATCCATTTTAAAAGGGGGCATATTACTTGTATTAGCACCACTTGTAATGATTTAAATTCAGAGTATGTATTTTCTACTTTAACTTTTAGCTTTCTGTCTTGAACAAATTATCTGATAGTGATACAATAATAAAGATTGCCAGATAGACCCATGTTTCTTAGTTTGAATAACAATCTGGCATGCTAAACACTATCAAAAGCTCTTTTAACATAAAAAAAAAAAGTAACTAAAACGCTTTTTCATTTTGCAAATTGGTTTTTAATTTGTGTGGTTATTTTAACTATATGATTGATGACTGATCTGTGTGTGTGTGTGTGTGTGTGTGTGTGTGTGTGTGTGTGTGTGTGTGTCCCTCTCTCTCTCTGTCTCTTTCTGAGCTAAAATAAGATTTTTGTTTGATTTTTGCAGATGATTACAACATGAGTTTTTAAAATCATTTTTGCACAAGATTATGACATGTAACAATAGTAAATAATAGATTCTAGATCAAATAGACCCAGCATATTTACACCAACATTTGTTTTCAACAGATTAAGTGACACTAAAAAAGACTGCAGAAGGAAATTAGAGAAATACCATCCGCCGTGGCGAAGTTGTTAGCGTCGTGGACTCCTGGCTGGGAGGTCGTGGGTTCGAATCCCATCAGAGTCATGTGGGTTTTTTTCTGCCCCAACTGGCTCCTACCCAGAGTTGAGTTTTCTGGAGACTCAGTTGGGAAAATTGGGACCACATAGTCGAGTTTCATCCACTTAATGGATGCGTTTCTGAGAGTGTTGCTCAAATTTCCTGACCAACACTGCAGGGGCCTGTATCTCTCAGGCCTGGTTAATGCTGGGATATATTATGAAAGGAAGTGTAGAGCACAGCCTTGTCATGTAGTCTCAGAATGAAATGGAAATCCGTAGCATCATCTTAATCATCCTCATTCTCATCAGTCAGCATAGAAAAAAAAAGTCTGAAATTCGGTGGCCCCTTCATGCCCTGCTGTCATGGTGACCTCAATTTCAATGTCCTCTCCACGTCTGTGGCCTTGGTTTGGTTCTGTCGGGGTCACCGATATCGGTGAGTTCATGGGGGCTGTCGTTGGACGGACGTGGTGGCGCCCTCCAGAGGAGAGCTCACTCACGCTGGCTCCGCGACTAAGCAATTATTGTCATCAGTAGGGGGCTTAGTAGGTGGTGTCCTGCGTATGTTAGATCAGAACAGGCACCACTGAACTCCACCAAAGTGACTTGGCAGCAGTGCAGTGTCTCCTCCGGTGGGTTGTCTCTTGATGACTTGACGTTGACTGTTCCCTGTGGACTGCCGGTGCCGGGGCCTCGACGGGGCTGACCGGGCTGTGGCTGTGGATGGGGTGTTGGAATGAGCGGCGTGGGTGCACTGCCTCTGAAGTGGCACAGAGGTTGGGACAGAAAAAAAAAAATAATAGAGAAATTAACAACATTTTTATTCTCATGAACAGAGAGCATATCCTAGGCCAGAATGATGAAGCATTGATGAATGTAGTGTTCCAAAGGTATAACGATCCATTTTTATGTATCATGTGTATTTTACACACACAGTGACATGCACACACACACACACACACACACACACACACACACACACACACACACACACACACACACACACACACACACACACACACACACACACACACACACCGCAATCCACTTTTATGTATCATGTGTATTTTACACTCACAGTCACACACACACACACACACACACACACACACACACACACACACACACACACACACACACACACACACACAATGCACATGCAGACAGACAGACAGACAGACACACAGACACACACACACACACACACACACACACACACACACACACACACACACACACACACACACACACAATGCACATGCAGACAGACAGACACACACACACAGTTACATGTACACACACACACACACACACACACACACACACACACACACACACACACACACACACACACACACACACACACACACACACACACACATACTACACTACACTACACTACACTACACTACACTACACTACACTACACTACACTACACTACACTACACTACACTACACTACACTGTGTGTGTGTGTGTGTGTGTGTGTGTGTGTGTGTGTGTGTAGTTGAAAAGCGGCAGAGGTTTAATGAGTGCATCAGCTGGTTGCTTGACATCTAGTTACTTAATGTTCATGTTCCCTGTATGGAATGCAAAGAATGTAAAATCTATCAGAAGGTGGGTTTTTTGTTTGTTTGTTTGTTTGTAAACTGGAAAAAGAACTGGATTTTAAGAAGTTTATCTTTTGACATGGTAGACACATGAAGACAGCTCAAGCAAAATTCATGCCAATATAGCAGCTGCATATGGAACCATTTTTTCTATCTCATACAGTATAGTTGCCCATTTAAATGATCACTTCAGAAGAGGGTTGATTGTTCTTCAAGACCATTACCATTTTGACATCCAAATATTGTCAAGAATGAATGAACACTGCTGTTTGAAAAGAAAGTATTTGACAAAATCATACATTTCAACAAGTGAAGTAACTGAATGTGATAGCCTTTTATGAAATACAGTTGAGTAGAAGTTACATGGTGATTTAAAGATGAAGAAAATACCGGAATTATGATTTAAAATTTTTGTATGAAGTGGGGGAAAGTGCTTCTAAGGTTAAAGTCTCATAGTCTGCTTGTCACTGGAGCAACACACTATTACAGATTCATCATGTCTAGGACACTGCACTATGGCAGATGGAGGCCACCCCTCTCCTTCCACCACCTTAGCCTTGCTAAACTGAATCGGGTACCAAATGCTGTTAGGTGGGAAAGGCAGGATTTTCAAGATGCAAAAACCTAACCCAGTGAGTGGATCAAACTCATGGCAGCTGCAGAACTGAATGTTTTAATCATTTATCTGGTGGCTCATCAAGTATTTTTAGAGACTGTGAAAGTATAATGTGAGCCAGACTTTCAGAATGCTTTTTTTTTTTTTCCGATGAAGCAACTGACAAGACTTTTAAATCTCTTCTCAGTCAAGTCATGAAATATTACTGTCTTTTGAAAGCTGACTAACTTGATCTTTTCAGATGTCCTTGGTTTTGTTATAGCAGACACAGTAAAACTGAGCCTCATTTTCACCTCTGTCATTGAGTTGTCATCTTTGCTCAGTATGGTCCAAAGATGAGGAAGTGGTCCACATCTTTTAATTTCTGTCTGTTCAGCATGATATCAGCTCCTATTCATTGTCCGGAAATTAAGACTGCATTTTGTTTTTTTCTGTCTAGATATATATTCTTGATGCTTTGTACATTTTGGTGTATGGGGGTTCTTCTTTGTTGCTTGCCAAAGGTTGATGTCATCAAGAATATGCACTGTATGAAGGGGACATGGTCCAGTACCTTTATAATTGTTGAACTCCCAGAGCATAGCTTGCATGCTATTCTCCAGGTAGGTGGTGAACAGAATGGAGGAAAGAAGATACCCTTGACACACCCATATATGGTTGTTAGGAATCAGTCTCCAAAGATGTCGTTCTGGAGAAATAGGCTGGTTGTGTCAGAAGGTACCCTTGACACACCCATATATGGTTGTTAGGAATCAGTCTACGAAGATGTTGTTCTGGAGAAATAGCCTGGTTGTGTCTTTGTTGTTAAGTACCACAGTGTCTTTGATGAAATTGTCGTCAAAGTTAATTCCTTATTATTTACTACAAATCTTCAAAATAGACATGGTCAAAGGCTTTCTTAAAATCAATAAAGTTGTGTTAGAGGGCATTTTGTTTTTGGAAATACTTCTGTATTAGCTCAATGATAATGATTATTTTATCAGCTTTCTCCCTTTTCTTCCAAGATTTCATAGAACTTCCATTCATATGAGTTTTGCCCAGGATAATTCTGAATATCAGTTTACTGGAATGTGTGTGTGTGCATGAGTGTATGCATGTGTATGAGTGTGTGTGTATTTGTGTGTGTACATGTGTGGATGCATGTGTGTGTGTGTGTGTGTGTGTGTGTGTGTGTGTGTGTGTGTGTGTGTGTAATCAAAACCTTGAATTATGTCTTTAAACAAACTCAAATCATTTGCTTTTTCTTACAGAGAGACCTCATTTCCTATGACTGAAGACTAAACAATCCTGAATCATCAGCCGTCGCTGACATATCAAGATGGTGGCTCACGGAAAAGTGCGTGAGAAAATGCATCCCACACAGACACTATTCCCGTGCGCTTCAGGGGTCACATGCCTCAGTTTTTGGTGCGGAGGATGCGGAGACAGCGAGGCATCCTCACAAAACCTCTGCTGGCAAGCTGACCTTGAAGTCTGCTGTGGATGATTCTCCCTGTGGACAAGCGCTACCTGAAAAAGATCAGCACGGAGATTAACTTTGAGGAGGATGTGGTCAAAGAGAGGTGTTTCTTCATGATGCCCTATGACACCAAGTACCTTGTCGTGAGTGTTGAAAACCAGTTTTTCCCCTCTCTCTCTGTGTCTCTTTGTCCTTTTATTACCTGTCTCTTTTTGTCTGTATGTATGTAACAGGTAGTGGGGGCTTGTTGTAATGCACTCATTATAATGTAAAGTCATGTTGACATGTTTGTCAGCTACTTTGCTGTGATGAAGGCCATCACGCTGAAATACGTATGTATATCTGTGTGTGTGTGTGTGTGTGTGTGTGTGTGTGTGTGTGTGTGTGTGTGTGTGTGCATTGTTGTTTGTGTGTGTGTGTGTGTGTGTGTAATTTTTTTTAAACTTAATCACACGTTCTTAAAAAGAAAACTTATAAAACTTTTTTCTTCTGACATAATGAAAGCGTGACATGAATAAAATTTCAAAGTCAAACTGTTATACATTCATGGTTTGACAGACATGGAAGAAAAAAAAAATCTATGTATCCTGTGCACACTACAAATCAATTGCACAACCATATTGAATGGCTGATGTATTGCCATGTTCAGGTGAAAATATGTTTGTTCAATATTTCTGTTTTGTTTATTCATTATTTTTTTTTTGTTTGTTTAATGTTTGATCACAGGATGGACAATGTAGACACACATACACATACACAGACACACACACACACACAGACACACACACACACACACACACACACACACACATATACAAACACACACACACACACACACACACACACACACACACACACACACACACACACACACACACACACATACACACACACACACACACACACACACACACACACACACACACACACACACACACACACACACACACACACACACACACACACACACACAACCACTAAAACATGTGCACACATGCACACAAGCTCTCATGAAGACACACATACATGTGCACGTGTGCGTGCACACACACACACACACACACACACACACACACACACACACACACACACACACACACACACACACACACACACACACACACACACACACACACAACACAAGAGGAGGGACAGGATCACTCTACTGCACACACGGCATGGATAGTCACATCTGGTTAATTATACATGAAAAGCACACACACACACACACACACAAGCAAAGAGGAGGGACAGGATCACTCTACTGATATGGCATGCTCATACATTGAAAACCCATTGATTGGCATCATATAACCCATATTATGTGTTTTATGTCACAGTAGGGATGGGTAGAATAGAGCTAAACTGGTCCAACTTTAAAATATGGTTTTGAGAAAACTGACACAACACCTTTAAATCCTGGGATGAAAGGATTGTTTTGGAAATGTAAATAAGGTCTGTCAGTGATAAGACCAGTTCATACCATTAACCCTACCCCACCCTCCTGAGATGTCCATCTGTACTCAGACCAGCTTACTGCTGATTAATGTTTATTGATTATCATAATGGAAATTTTGTATTGTATGCTGAAATACAGATGAACCTGTTTTGTTCTTCTCATGTAAGTCAGCTAAGACCACTTTTGTAATAAACCAATCATGTTCACAAATAGAGTGGAATCATTTTAATTCTCTGTAGCTCAGATCCTGTTACTGAGTGACACACAAACTGAAAAAATAAGTTAAACTAGTTTCATCTCTTTTGTTTCAGGAAGCGCTTGACAGTAGTGATATTATCGCTTCACGCCCCAGAGTTCGTCAGCCAGTTGGTCGCATAACGCCAGAGGAACAGACTTGCGACACATGCCATGCGGGCTCAAGACCACAAAACCACCTTCCCTCAAACCTCTAAAGAAGAAGATCGCCCAGAAAGCTTTAGCCATGAGCGTGGCTGCTCAAGAGGAAAGCTCCAGCCCTTGCGAGTCCACAAGCAGTTCAAGGACAGAGTTTGGCAAGCCGACAGAGAAACGGGCGGAGGTCTTTATGACTGAGGTTTCAGAGGAGGCATCAGCTGGCAAGGCCCAAACTGCTGACACACTTCAGAACCTCAAAGGCAAGTTGAAAAACCTGCGTGATGCGGCTGCGGCTGAGGCGGAGGCGGAAGAACAGAAGAGGCCCAAGTCAGCCCGGGTGAAAGCCGAGAAACCGAAGAAGAAAGACTGGGATGCATATCTGATGTCCCAGCTGTCTCAGTTAACGGCCACGTGGATTGTTCATGAGCGTATGTCTCCCAACAGACAGAAGGAGGAGCTGCAGAGGACTCTGGAGGGGTGGTATGGAAAGCCCAAGTACACTGATCTGGTGCAGGAAGAGGGGAGTGATTCTGAAGCGGAGTTTGATCCCTTGGGCAAGGACAAAAAAAGATTAAACCAAAGAAAAAGTGGAAGAGGCTGAAGAATCGTAGGTTTTTGTGTGTGTGTGTGTGTGTGTGTGTGTGTGTGTGTGTGTGTGTGTGTGTGTGTGTGTGTGTGTGAGAGAGAGAGAGAGAGAGAGAGAGAGAGAGAGAGAGAGAATGTATGTTTGATGAGTGTGTGCTTGATGTGTGTGTATGTGTATGAATGTGTGTGTGTGTGTGTGTGTGTGTGTGTGTGTGAGAGAGAGCAAGCGCACATGAGTGTGTGTTTGATGTGTGTGTATGTGCATGAATGTTTGTGTGTGTGTGCGCGCGCATGCACGTGCACACATGTTTTGTGTGTGTGCATGCATGTCATGCTAGTACTAGGGTATGTCAGGGTGCTCAACTTAGGGAAATGCATGGATTTGAATAAACATGAGCTGATTAGTTTTTCACTGACTATTAATTCAGTGGCATAACATGGAATTCACTGTCGTGTTTTTGTTTGTATTTGTAGATGTGCATTACTACAGAGTTCAATAAAGGTGAAGTAAGAAGCAGGGCAGAAGGAAGTATGATGAAAGAGGCACACAGATAAGAATAAAGATAGAAGTATTATGTTGCTTTTATATTGCAGTTGGTTGAAAACAGAGTGTGTATCTGTAAGTTTTTTTTTCATTCTTAGTGCTGTTAAAATGAAAGCCAGTTATAGAAATAAAAGAGAAAGAAGCAAAATAAATGACGATAAACCATCTGTTTTTGCTTTCCAGACTGCTGGAGAGAGTGTATAATGAGACACCCTCCCACAAGCCCGAGGCCCATGATCCGTACTCTGACGACAACAAGGCTCCGTTCTACCGACAGCCGGCTGGTATCCGCCGCCAGAAAAAACGCTTTGAAAAGGAAGAAGCAGGTGAGATTTTTTTTCTTCCTCTTCAAAAGGTACACTTAGAATTCTGAACATGATATGTAATCAATATACCTGTATATATATTTACATATACATATATAGATTTTGCCATTGCCAACAACAGTGATAACAATAACAGCAGTTTAACTACAGGATTTGCATCGGTTTATCTTTTGGGTGCTCCAGAAGACGCAGACACAAACTTCATTTATCTTGAATGCAGGATTGAAAAAGTAGTAAAAATTCTTAACTTTTATTTGCTTTGTAGACAATTTGGTACCACAGTAATGCTTTTCCAAACCTGCTAGTCATTACTGTTGTAAACATAACAGCCTGGACCATGGTCCTATGGCCTGATTCATAAACAGAAAAGGAAACATATGCATTAAAGGACCATTAATGCTGTTTCAATTCCAGATAATTCTTTGGAGATGTTTCCCAGTAACTATTTTTAGATCAAGTCCTAGCATGCTGGGATGTATTTTTGACAACGTGGTGGAATTTGCCATGGCAGCCATTCAGTGTGATGTAAGTGAGAGAGAGTATTTTCAAATTGAGGTGACTGCAGGTTGAAACTAAAGAAATTTCAAAGAAGAGTTATTATGCCACCAAACGAAAAAAACAAACAAAATTACGAGACAAAATGATACCTTTCAAACTCTTTGGTCTTCTTGAGGCAAGACAAACAACATCCAAGGTAACGAAAACAAAGCATGAACAGGAGATAAGTGATAGTGTGTTTGTGCTTCATTTTTTGTGTGTCTTGAATGTTGTTTGTCTTGCCTGAAGAAGGCCAAAGTGTTCAAAACGCATCGTGCTTGTTTGGTAATTTGTTTGTTTCTTCCCGTTTGGCGGCATAGTGATTTCTCTTTTAAGTGAGAGAGGGTTCTGAGCTTCACATAGCAGACAATGTGAACAGGGAAGATCTGACTGACAGTGTCATTTCAAAGAGGGGCTTGGTACACAAAACCATGAAGATCTGTCAGCGCCTTAATAAGGCTGCCATGTTTTTTTTTTAACTTTCAGTTTGAGTGATCCAGAACTGGAGAGTTTCAGCTTTCTTGAAAACAAATCAAGCTTGCTGTACATAAAACAGGCTGTTCAGCATTTCCCCGCAAGATTCCAACAACATGCATAGATAAAAAGAAGATGTGTAGACTCGTTTATTTTTGTCTTGGTGTATGCTTGTATCTTAGTTTTGTTGCAAGGACCACGACACAGGAAAACTCAGAGAAGATATGGATGTACATGGGGGAAACAAAGAAGGGCACAGAATGATGATGGTGTGTACTGTGAGGACAGTGTTGAAAAGAAGACTGGAATGTATATTGCATGTATTTCAGGGACCGGTAGTCAAATAGTTAGTGTTTAGCTGTGGAGTTGGTGGTCTGAAATTTGAATGATTTTGTCGGGTAGATTTCTGTGGCTTGAAAAACCCTGAGTCTGTGTGCTGCCGGCAATAAATGGGTACCTCATTCAGTTCAAGGAATGTTGAGGCAGTAGGAGGACAGGTATCTGCTCAGCTTACCACGCTGCTGTCCTTACCACATGGGTGAATCTCAAACCTCTCTGCCTATGCAGCCTTTAGGCTGCTCTAAAATCTGAAATTAGAGGACAGCTACCTTGTAAGGTTTATTCAGTTATTTTTTTCACTAATGCTACAGAATTTATTGCTGTGCTGTTTCAGAAAGCTTAATAAAAGGTGTGTATAGAAATGAGGTGCCTCCTTGAATAATTTGATGAAAATGAAGTGAATCATATTGAGAATGGATATTTGTATTTTTGCATGTTTACTCCATTATACTTCCACATCATATTGGAACCTTGCAAAAGCATGCTTTTTATATATGCATGCATATGCAAATGAACACACAACTCTGTTTATTGACATATGAGTTTCAGGTTCTACTGACAATACACACATGTACATACGCACGCATGTGCATGCACACAGACACAGACAGACAGACAGACAGACACACACACACACACACACACACACACACACACACACTCTCTCTCTCTCTCTCTCTCTCTCTCTCTCTCTCTCTCTCTCTCTCTCTCACTCACAGTCACACTCTCACACACTTCTTTTTCATCTTGTACTGGATTCTATCCATCCAAAATTTCCGCTGCATTGAAGAGACCATTGAGTTTAGAATATAATTTTTTTTTTTGTCCATTGAAACATAAAATAATCACTTACTTTAGACAAAAAAGAGAAGTAACTCTAGAAATGATGTTTTACTTATAAATTTCTGCTTTTCATTTTTTATTGTAGTTCAAACTAAATGCATAGTGGTGATAATTTTATACAGCATTTAGAAATGTAAAACGCAATAAAATGTCATCGTTTGTTTTCATGTCAAACACCTAAGGTTTCAAAAATCTTGATTCAGTGGTTAAAAGAAAGATGTTGAAAGGTCTTGAATCTGCACAAACATGACACATACGTGAATGTGTTTGGTCACATAATTAAGCAAGTCTTTAAAATGTTTCCCCAAATAAACATTACAGTTTTTCTTTTCCATTTCATCAGATCTCAAGCAGGAGCGAATGATAGAGAGTAAATAATTTCTTCATCTGATTTTTATCCTCTGTAGACAGTGGCATATTTGGGTTTGTTTCTATGACTGTCCATTTCCATGAACATGTGTTTGTAGATGACCTAGAAGGTGTTTTGCTTAGCATTTTCTTCCTTGGTGCCTTGTTTTTTTCTGTCGCAGCATGATGATAGATCAGTGTGTCGTCTTGATTTTCAGTCTTTCTGTTCATGGTGTGAAGTCTGCCTTCTTTTTGTTAGAATAGAGTGCCTCATGCTTTAAGAGAGCAGTGATACATGAGAAGCTCAGTTTTCTTTTTGATTTCGATCTCCTGTGTATAGAGGGAGTGGGCACATGTCTGTGTGTGTGTGTGTGTGTGTGCGTGCATGTGTGTGTGCATGCATGCGCTCTTGTGTGCATGTGTGCATGCATGTGTGTGTGCATGCCTGTGTGTGGGTATGTGAAAGTGCTTGTCTTATGGTGTTTGGCCAGCTATGTCTTTATTGTTTGTTTGGCCACTGACTATGACTGTTAGTGATTTTGTTTAGCTGTAAGTGATTGTTCAGCTGTGATGACTGTTTAGCTGTGAGTGATTGTTCAGCTGTGATTGACTGTTTAGCTGTGAGTGATTGTTCAGCTGTGATTGACTGTTTAGCTGTGAGTGATTGTTCAGCTGTGATTTGACTGTTTAGCTGTGACTGATTATCGGCCTTTGACTAATTGTTGAGCTGTTACTGATTCTCCCGGATCTTGAATGGAGAGAACTAAATCCAGAATCTCAACATTTTGTTTAAAAATGTGGGGTTTGGGAGGTCAAGTTTGAATGGGCTGATCAACTGCTATGGAACAAAATTCAAATTGCGGAATGAAGCTCAAATGATGGAATGGGAATGTCTGCAATTACCTGTAGTAGAAAATGCGTTTCCTTTTTTAAACCCAACATCTGTCAGTTTCTGCAGTAGGGGGTTAAACATGCTGATGGCTCCCTACCCCTGGCTCTCCACCTCCCTCACCCACTTTCCCACTTCCTCTCCTACCTTCTGTTCATACCCTGGTTCTTGAATTTTGACTCCAGAAGGCTAGCTGTTATGCAAATCAAAATTGTTTTGAAAATGCAGATTAGGAACATACTGACTGACTTTGCAAAGTTCTTCAAAGTATTTAATTGCACAGGATGGTTAAATCTTAAATAATCTCTTCCCATCAGTGCAATCTTAACTGCACGCTTTTTAAGGGTTCTGCTGGTTCTGAATGGCATAAATATATAATGTGGATAAACTGTAGCTACCCTTTATTAGTTCTAGTCAGGTGTGGTGTGAGTTAGTTACGAATGCATGTTGTTCGCTTGCATGTCTTGGTTGTTGAAGGCAGCTGTCAGCTATAGTTTAGCACACAATGATTTCATGTTATGGCATGTTCTGTTCAGTTCAGTTCAGTTCAGTGTCTGCTGCATGGTAACATCATGTAGTTTCATACCACATTCTTTTTTTGTGTGTGTGTGTGTGTGTGTTTGATACATTTAGATTGTTCAGCATGTTAGTTAGAGTGTGTCAATTTGGTAGAGGAATCTTGCTTTCTTTTTAGAGGCTCCCCTCGAATGGGTAAGACAGAGATGTTTCACAGAGGCTGGGCAACAAGAAATCTCACTTGCTTAGCAAGTGTCTGCCTTTCATAGCTCACCCTAGATCTGAGTGGGGCTAGAAATAGGGGAGGGTTTGCTAGACTGTCTTTGGGCTCTCTTGCAGGTGAAGAAAACTGGCTGACAGTTGTAACATTCCTGTGATGTGGTCCACAAAAACCAGTAATGCTCACTGATTGATGCGTAGAACGACCAGGGCACAGACCCTTCAACAAACACAAAGAGCTTGAAGAAGCAGCTGTATGGTTCATTTGAATTTGTCTTGAGCTTTGACTTCCATCACCTCTCACATCTCTCACCACCAACTTAATCTCTACACTTGCAAGTTCTCATGCCCATGAAACTTGTCGCTGGTACATGAATGAATGGAGAGCTGGGATGGGGTTCCAGTTGAACAGAGACAGACAATTGAAAGCCAGATCATTCTGCATGAGTAGTGAGTAACGAGGGCCCACGCTGCTGCTACTTGTTTGTGCCAAATTGTCAGGCTTTTTCAGTCAGTGACTGGTTCAGCATAATTCTTGGCACAGGACTCACAAAATGTCTTGTTTTCATTGAATTGTGAGAGGACAGCGTCTGTGTTATTACCTCCGTTTTGTTAGTACAGTGACCCCTTACATCGGTTGAGCAGGTATGGATTAAAGTGGAGAGGGCAGGAGGAGATTCGGAGGACAGGTGGGAGAGACGCATTGGGACGGCAATGGAAAGGGAGTGGGTGGGGGGGGGGGGGGGGGTGGGGTGCACGATGGCAATGGGAAGGGAGTGGGTGGTTGGGGGGTGGGGTGCGACGGAGGTGGTTATGGAGGTGGGATTTCTGATTCCACAAGTTTTGTTCAAAATCAACTTTTCAATGAGGTTGCACGCTGTGAGAAGTTCTGCTGTGTCTTTATCCATCCCACCTGCTTGTGTGTACACACACACATATTTACACTTTAAGTGTGCATAAGCACGCATGCATGAATGCATGCACACACACATGCACACAACCACAAGATGCACACACACACACACACACACACACACACACACACACACACACACACACACACACACACACACACACACACACACACACACACACACACACACACACACACACACATACATACACACATTCATTCACTAAACAACAGATACCATATACATGCATTATTGAGACAAATTGCACACAATGACAGCAACAACTACAAGAAAACTATTTAGCCAGAGCAACACAAGTAGTCGATTTCTTTTTTCCTTTTACCTTCGTTCAGATTTTTGGTGCTGTCTTAAAGTTTGAACTGTTGATTGTCACGAAACATCTCATCAATAAACTGATTTATGATTCTTATGATCAATCAAAACAAATTGTTTTAAGGATAAATCAGTTATATAGTTTCTTTTTGTTTTTCATAGTATGCTCAGTGTGTGTTTAAATAAACTTATTTTTGGAAGGTGGAGAGAGAGAGAGAGAGAGAGAGAGAGAGAGAGAGAGAGAGAGAGAGAGATGTATTTACTGATTTATAAACACGAGAGATAAAAATCTCTATGTGTGTGTGTGTGTGCGTGTGTGTATGTGTGTTGTGTGTGTGTGTGTATTCTTGTGTATGCTTGTGGATTTTAATATGGTTTCACAAGTGTTAGAGCTCATTCCACTGGTATGCTAGAGAAGCAAACCAAAGTTATATTAAATTCAAATCAACCTAAAAGTGTGTCATATAGATTTGTTTTGAGCTTAATTTGTTCATATAGACTATATTTTTTGTGTTTTATGGTGCATGTTACTGTTGTTGTTTAAGGTTATTTTCTTTGAATAAACACAACATTCATTACCCATGGTATTTGGCAGGTGCCATCAATGCTACTGCCCATCGCATTAAAGTGAAAGGCATCAAGCCTCCCAAACCTGCCACACTGCGGGATTTTATGCCCCATGGAGTTGGATCCACCCTGTACGACACAGAAAACCAGTATGAGCAGGAACTGTTAGCAGGTATTGATGCTTAACAGTTATCAGTGTGAGTGAAGTGTGGGGTGGTGTGTGTGTGTGTGTGTGTGTGTGTGTGTGTGTGTGTGTGTGTGTGTGTGTGTGTGTGTGTGTGTACTGTATGTGTGTGTGCATGTGTGTTGTGTGTGTGTGTGTGTGTGTGTGTGTGTGTGTGTGTGTGTGTGTGTGTGTATGTGTATGTGTGTTTGTGTGTGTGTGTGTACTTTGTGTATCTGTGTAGTCGTGTGTGTGTGTGTGTATGTGTGTGTGTGTGTGTGTGTGTGTGTGTGTGTGTGTGTGTGTAACTTCATCATCATAACAGACTTCTTTGGGTGAGCTAGGGACTGTTTTCCCATGGAAAAGTTTATCATACAGTGCCACCTATTTCCTTTCTTTTTTCTTCTTGTCAGCCTATGCTTTTGCTTACCTACCAAAGTGGTTATTCTTAAAGGAACTTTGCTAGAGACAGCTGTTTTTTGCTATGAGTTCTTCTTACATGTGCTGAATATATGTTGCATGCGGAACCTCTATGTATCATCTCTTCTTATGACTAGAACTCAGACCACCACTTGAGGATTAATGGAAAATGACAGGTAAAAAAGGGCGTATTGTAAGATCATCAGGATTGCCTCACTGCTTAGGGAAATGCAATTATTCCTGGTCCACTTTCCATCCTATTTAGGACAATGTGTGCATGTTTGTAGAGCTAGTAACCTGTTGAGACTGGACAAGCTCTTCCATGTGATTGCCATGTTGCAAGTCATTTTCATTTTGTAGTTATGGTGTGTTCCCAAATTTCTGATATCCAGAGAAGATCCCACCTTCTAGATGTGAATTTTGTTTTCCCAGGTCAGTGTTCTCATTTTGTAACTTGTTTCCTGACAATGAAAAGGGCAGTCTTACATACGACAATGAAAAGGGCACCCCTTACATATGAAATCTATCAAATGGTTCAGTTATGCTTGAAAAGCTTTCAGATGGGAAAAAATTTATGTTATGGCATGACTCAGATGTTAGGTTAAAGAAAACAACTTACATCATGTTATTTTAGTGCTTTTGTTTGAAATTTCCAGTGCTTCAACAGGGATTACAGGGCAACAGGATCTTGAGTCTTGGGTGTATGTGTTTGTCTGTGTGTGTATGTTGGGTGGGGTTGGGGTGGATGGTGGAGGCAGCTGTGCAGAAGAGAAGTGGGGAAGGAGGAAGAGGGAGAAACTCAAGAGATGGTCATGTGTTGACTTATTTTCAAACCAGTCACCATTCTTACCTATCATTTCGCCTGAACAGATGTCCCACAGAAGTACCCGTGCAAAGGCGACGGCTCCATCCTGGCCATGGCGCGAGCGACCACAAGTACAAGAAAGTGCTGCGGCGGGATTACCCAGATGCCCCAGAGAAGTGGTATCCCATCACTGACAAGGAGAAGGAAAGAGAAGGAGAAACATAAAGAGCTGCAGCCAATCAAGAAAGAGCGTGGGGCCAGGCGATGGAGGGACCTGCCAGAGCCGTATGACGTACGTTGGAGAGATGGGGCTTTTGGTTTAGTTGTTTTGTAACGATGATTTGTCTTGTTTTACTGGACTTTAAGCTTGTTTTTTTTTT
>JADBJO010000397.1:87500-152500 GCA_016801955.1 Conus betulinus
GCCCACCCTCTATGGTTCCATTAACAAGGTCAGTCCTACAACCAGACTTTATCCTGTTCATTCAGTTTGTGTTGTATTTTCACCCTTGCCTTGCTTACCAAAGAAAAAAACACTGGAATATACAAATTATGGAATTATGCAGTGTGGTGATAATGCTTTTCTTCGCTTATGTTGTTTGTTGTGGCTAAGTTGAGGAGAGACCAGTTCAATGAAGCATTTCCGCCTTATTCACTGAAATACATGGAACAGTACTCAGCAACACCAACACTGTGTGTGGTGTATGTGATGTGTGTTCACTGTAGTCAGCCTGCTGACAGCAGCATGGGACTGATACTCTGTGTATGTGAACTGATTGCTGTTCGTTGTGAATATGTGTCATTGTGAATCAGACAGCAAGCAGTAAAGAAGTCTGAAGTATTGCCATGCCTTCCGACTCATAAGAACACTGTTTCATGTGCCTGTTGATGACATTAGTTGCACCAACACAGTAGGGCATGTGCCTGACACTTGGTGATGCTGAGATACTATTTCAAAACATCAAGCGAGAACAGGGCGTGTGGGGAACTAGGAGTGGAGTAGTTGGGGCCAGTCTCCCATGAAGTTTCAGTCCATAAACTTGCTAGGTTCCATATTCATGGGCCGACATGCCCAGCAGGCCTTCGTTTCACAACGCAAAATGAAAGCCAGCAGGCTGAGTGAGGTGCAGCTTCTTTCCCCAGGGATTTTGGCCAAAAGACTGGCAGACCTCACTGGGTGCAAATGGTTAATGGCTGACAGAGGGGTTCAGTGAATAATGCTTCCAGTCATGCGGCAGGTTTTACTCCCTCTCACTGCTAGATTCTACAAGGAGGTCAGAAAGCTAGGCTGAAAGGAGAGAACGAAAATGGAGGTCTGGTGTGTTTCATGAACTCAGCACATGTTAGGGAACCCTTGGCATTAAAGGAGTTTTTTCCTGGATAAAAAAAAAAATGTAGAAAAGCCCATATTTGTTGGCGAATAAAAGAAACAAGTGCAGACAGAAAAAAGCCATAGGTGGTATCATACTAAGGCACTGCAATCTCTTTGGGGGGAGAGCAGTTTTAATTTCAAACAAGTAATTGTTTTGTCATGAAAAAGTGTACAATACAGTTGGTAGAATATTTCATTTAATGTGAAGCTACATGAGTGTTTTTCTTGTACAGGATGTTACCCACAAACTGACGGAATTGATGTGGCATGACTGGCACACTGAGGTGCGGCACGCGGCAGCCCAGTGCTTGGGCAAAACCTCTCATGGACGTGATGTCCACGACGATGACATTCGGCGTTGCATCAAGTATGGCAACGAGCGCACCAAACTGGAAGCTATCAGTCGACTGGGACAGCTAGGTGCAATGTTGTTTTGTTTTTTTTTCCCCTTGGATTTTGCTTTGGTTTTGTTTCACAGGCAAATAATCAGATGTGCGTTTGTGTGTGTGTGTGTCAAATGAAGGGGTGTCTCTGCTTCAGTGTTTTACATAATTGATTTATTTGTAAATGTCCTGCATATAGACTTGTTTTAATTGCAAAGAAAAGCATTTTATCCAGCCTAAAGACAATTGTCTGTTTTTGGATTGTAAACAGACAATAATGCACATATTTTTTAATGATTGGAGTCGAAAAGAAGAAACTTTAAAAACACTATGTTGTGCAAAATTTTTATATCCATGTTATTTTTAGAGTGATGCATGTACTTGTTCATCACATTTCTGTTGCATATACTTGAAGAGAGAAAATATTGAGAGAAAACGATTGAGGCTCATGCATTTACATAGAGAAAATCATTGTTCAGAGGAGAGAAGAAAACCATATGGGTCTGCAGACGTGTCTGTAAATACATTCCATTGAAAAAAGAGGAAGCAGGAGAGATAGAGAGGGAGCGGGTAATATGCGTGTGTTTGTTGAAAAAAAAAACCAAAAACAACCAGCTCTGAATGCTCAGAGGAGAGAGATCAAAAATGATTAACCATATGGGTCTGCAGACATTGACAAATACCTTCCATTGAAAAAGGAGGAAGCAGGAGAGAATAGATAGAGAGGGAGCGGTATAATCAATTTAAATTGTGTGTCTTTGCAGGCATACATGCATGACAGCCAAGCTGTTGTTACCAGCTTTTCTTTGAATGCAATTTGACGACCAGTATGTCGTACCATGGACTTACTGACGCTCTGAATGCTGTATCACCTGTGGGAACCTGGAGATATTAAAGAAGAGCGTGTCATTGACAAACTCATCCACCTGGCAGACCTTTGACCCTATCTGGAAGGTCAAGGCCTTGGCCATTCAAGGTAGTTTGAGGGTTGTGATACTTGATATTGTTGTCTTTATCGAATCACTTTTAAATTAAATCCTTTTGAATCATCAGAATGCCAAACGCATGCCAATACATACATGCAGTTTCATGCATACATAAAAATGCTCTTACTCATGCATGTTGTTTTGTTTATCAATCACTTTAAAAATAACTCCACTTTGAATCGATGGAAAACAGAGATAAACAAATGCAGATACATACATGCAAGTTAATGTTCAGACTGAAATGCACTTACTGACACATATGCATGCATGTACATGTGTGTGTAGTTTGGCGATTTAGTGTATTAAACACCTGCTCTAGGAAATATGGACAGGCAGTAAAAAAGTTTCAGATGCTTTCAATGAAAAAGTATGTATACATTTGTAATCTTTCCACTGCAAATGCATGTTATATTTGATACAAAATATTTCAGATGCTTACAATGAAAATACTTCAGATACTTACAATGAAATATTTCAGATACTTACAATGAAAATATTTCAGATACAGTGAAAAAAAAGATATGTGCATTTGTCATTTTTTCCACTAGAAACACACATGTTTTAAACTAAACCCTGATCTATTCAATGCATTTTATGGATGTTATTTATCTTACTCAAGTGTTGAGATTTCATGATAAATTTTGACATATGTGATGCTGCTTACCTTATTCAGGGGTTATGTTTTCTAAGATTTAAAGGTTCAGACTGAAGGCCTCTGACATGTTCAGCTGAAATATCAGGTGTGTGTCTTTCTAGGCATGTGAAGTGCACATGCATGAACATGTGCTTTGCATGTGTGTGCATATATGTGTAGGAAACAGTTGCAGAACGTGTGTGTCGAAAATGAATCTGAAAATGAAATCAGCATTTTCCCTTTCTCCCCCTCCTTTCCCTTCCCCACCCCTTTCCCCGCCCTCTCCCTGCCCCCATTCCCACGTGGTCCAGCCCTGGGCAGGGTGGGGGTGGTGAACGAAGCCATCAAGAAAAGCCTGCTGTGGGCCATGAGGTACGAGGAGAAGGAGGCGGTGAGGGCGGAGCCCCACTCCCTGGTGATGCTGGAGATCATGGACGAGGACGTCGTGCAGGTCCTGCAAGAGAGGCTGCTGGTGGAGTCCAGTCAGATCGTCCGGGAGTAAGTCACCTTATGGACCCTTTTTCTCTGGTCTGCTCTCATTGGCTCAGCTTTTACACTCTGTTTTCACCATCAAGGATGATAACTTAATGGATCTACCTAGGTGTTTGTGGTTTGATTAAGGTTAAGGTTAATTTTCCAAAGGTTAATTTTGAGCTGGGAAATAAACAACATGAAAGCTACGAAACAGAGGAATAAAGTGTCAGTTCTGCACTTTCCTCCCAAAGTTAGGGAAAAATGAATGAAGAGGCTAGTTACAAATTAATGGGCTTCAACTAACAGAAGTAGAAACCTTCGTATCAGTGCATTGAAAGGTTGATTTTGCAAGGAGAATGGTTGAAAATTAACGCATAAAGCTATGAGAGATGGTGAGAGCCTTGTAAGCAGCGCATTGTCGTCCCATTATGCAATGAGATGGCAAAAGTGTCACAACAAATGCATTGTTGTCCTTTTACGCAGTGTGTTGTGAACCTCATAACCGGGTGTGGTGTTGTCCTTTAGTGCAGTGAGATTGTGGAAGTTTTGTATCCAGTGCATTTTTTTACCTTTATCCAGTAACATCATCAGAACGTTGTAACCAGCACAATGTTGTCTGTTGATGCAGCGAGAACATGAAAACCTTGTAACCCATGCGTTGCGTGTGTCTTTCAAGACAGCAAGATAGAGTGAACCTGGTAACCTGAGCCTTGTTGTTCATTTTGTGCAGTGAGATGGTGGAGGCCTTGCAGATTGTGGGTCTGAGCGCCACCGAGGACATGGACATGGTGGCCCAGATCAAGGGAGAGGTGCGGAAGCTGTGCAAGAGGAACGTCATCGCCTCTCAGATCGTGCTGAATGAGGCCGACGAGATGCGCCAGGAGAACCTCCAGAAATGATCTACCTGTCCCAGCAAGAGCTGGAGGTGAGAGGGAAGGGCCGAGTGTGAGCGGTGCGGTGGGGGTGGTGTGGGGGTGGTGGGGTGGAGGTGTCTGATAGCCACTAAGTGCGTGTCATTCACTCTCCAGGACCCATTTCCTGATCTTTACTCGGTCTGGATACCATCAAGTCAGTCTTAGTCCTATAACATGGGCACTTTCTAGTCTGTCCTAGCTTTTACCCAATTTTGGCACATTCTACTCATGTCCTAGCTTTTACCCAGTTTTGGCACATTCTACTCATGTCTTAGCTTTTACCCAATTTGGCACTTTATAATCAGTCTTAGGTTTTACCCAATTTTGGCTCATTCTACTCAGACCTAGGTTTTACCCAATTTTGGCACATTCTACTTAGTCTTAGGTTTTACCTAATTTTGGCACATTTTACTCAGTCTTAGGTTTTACACAATTTTTGCACATTCTACTCAGTCTTAGCCTTTGCTCAATTTTGGCCTTTTTTACTTGGCCATAGCCTTTGCACAACATGGGCATTTTCTATTTGGTCTTCTCTTTTACCCACCCCTGGCAGTTTCTGTTCAGTCTTAGCATTTACCCAACTTGGGCATTTTCTCTTCAGTCTTTTCTTTTTACCCAGCATAAGGCAGGTTCTACTCAGTCTTGGTCTTTACCCAAACTGGGCAGTTTCTACTCAGTCTTTGCCTTTACACAACATGGGCACTTTCTACTCCATCCTTTGCTTTTTTTCCAACTTGGGCACTTTCCATCCGGTCTTAGCCTATACCCAACTTTGATGCTGTCTACCCAGTCTTAGACTTTACCTTACTTGGTCACTTTCTATTCAGTCTTATACTTACCCACTTGGACACTTTCTATTCCATCCCAGCCTTTACCCAGCTTGGTAATTTTTCTACTCCGTCTTAGCTTTAACCCAGCTTGGATACTTTCTACTCCATTTTAGCCTTTACCCAGGTTGGGCATTTTCTACTCCTTCTTAGCTTTTATCCAACTTGGGCACTTTCTACCCCATCTTAGCTTTTTCCCAACTTGGGCACTTTCTGCTCCATCTCAGCTGTTACTCAACTTGGGCTCTTTCTACCCCATCTTGGCTTTTACCCAACTTGGACACTTTCTACTCCATCTTAAACTTTTACCCAACTTGGGCATTTTCTTCTCCTTTCTAACTTTTACCCAACTTGGACACTTTCTACTCCATCTTAGTTTTTACCCAACTTGAGCATTTTCTACCCATCTTAGCCTTTACCCAACTTGGACATTTTTCTACTCCATCTTAGTTTTTCAGCCAACTTGGGCATTCTCTACTCCATCTTAGTTTTTACCCAACTTGGGCATTTTCTACTCCATCTTAGTTTTCAGCCAACTTGGACACTTTCTACTCCATCTTAGTTTTTACCAAACTTGGACACTTTCTACTTCATCTTAGTTTTTACCCAACTTGGGCATTTTCTACTCCATCTTAGCCTTTACCCAACTTGAGCATTTTCTACCCCATCTTAGCTTTTACCCAACTTGGACACTTTCTACTCCATCTTAGTTTTTACCCAACTTGGGTATTTTCTACTCCATCTTAGCCTTTACCCAACTTGGACACTTTTCTACTCCATCTTAGTTTTTACCCAATTTGGGCATTTTCTACTCCATCTTAGCCTTTACCCAACTTGGGCATTTTCTACTCCATCTTAGCTTTCAGCCAATTTTGACACTTTCTACTTTATCTTAGCCTTTACCCAATTTGGGCGCTTTCTGCTCAGTCTTAACCTATACTCAATCTGAGCACTTTCTACTCAGTCTTAGCCTTCACCCAACGTGGGCACTTTTTACTCAGTTCTTGCCTGTACCTAATTGGGGCGTTTTCTACTCAGTCTCAATCTTTGTCCAACTTGGGCACTTTCTAACCCTTCTTCAGTTTTGGCAAAGGTTAACTGTTGGCACTGTTGACCAGGGGAAAACTTATTCTAGTTATGGTGAAAAAAAACACTTCCTCTCAGATATTGGCCTTTCTCCAAGTTTCCTAATGGTTCATCTGAGTGTGTGTTTGTGTCAGAGCACGTCTGTGATGTCTGTTGAGTAGAACTCATTCATGACTGTGTGTGTGAATGTGTGTGGATGTGTGCACACACTCATGTGCATGCATGTGTCAGTGGCTTACTGAACTAGAAGAGCCCATGGACATGGGTCATATCCCAGGACCACACCAAATCTTACAAGTCTGTAGATAATAATCTGATAAACCTGCTTTTGTTTTCATCGAGAGATCTGTACATCATTTCTTGAAAATTTGTTAACATCACAGAAAAGAATACTTTCAGTAAATGTAAAAAAAAAAAAAGTGAAAAAATCATCCTGGGTCCGTCTTCTGATCTGGTTGTGCACCAGTATTCAGTGTGTCACCCTGTGCCTCATATAATCAAGTTATGACATAAACTGGTTCTGGAGTTTTAACATAATCTTGCTGTCAGACAGACAGAAAGACAGACAGACAAACCAACCAGTGAAATGACAGACATGAGTGAAAACATCACTTCTTTGATGGAGGTCATCATGTAATGTGAGTTAATGAAGAGTGTGAACTTCAGGGCATACATGCATGTTAAGAGGGCATATAAGCCTAGATTTCAAGGAAAACAATGCATTGAACAATGTTTTTAGTTCAGAGACAGATAACGATGATGAAACTGAAAGTCAAGAAAACAACAACAACGAAAAGCAATGAGCAGAAACCCATACACAGCATAGTTTGTTTCTCTAAAAACAGCGATGGTACCCAAGCCGGAACAAGTTTCTGAAGCTGCTACAGGCACAACAGTACAAAGAGTACTTACAGTTACAGCGACGGTGTAGTAGTACAGAAATCCGGCGAAAGGTAGCAAATGTATTGAACATTTTCAGTTTGAGTTTGCATTTTTTTAATTTTGCATTGTTTCTTTTATCTTTAAAAAAAATTCTTTCCATTTTGTTTACTTCTTTTTCTTTTTCACTTTCAGGAAAGGCTTGGTCTTCTTGCATGTTGAACCTGTTTAGTTTTTTTTGTGTGTGTGTGTGCACACACAAATGCTATTTTTGATGTTTGATGCTATTGATTTTGATGTTATTCCAGATTTACTGATCTCATGTACCAAGGTTGAAAGGGTGACTGAGTATAAGTACTTAGTTCTGTTATCGACGACAAACTTACATTCACTTCTAATTCTCTCTCTGTGTATAAAAAATGTCAGTCAAGAGTGTATTGCTTACAGAAATTGAGATACCTTGGAGAGTGAACTGTGACGTTGTAAAAGCATCTACAGAAGCAACATTGAATCTGTGATCACTTTTTTCATTTTTAGTGTGGTATGGTGGATTAAAAATGTGAAGAACAAATGCTTGCTGGAAAAGATTGTGAAACGGTGTGGTAAGATTATTGGTGTTAAGCAACAAAGTTTAGGAGAAATGTTTGAAAAAAGAGTGCCTAAGAAAGCTCAGAAGATTGTATGTGATGAAACCCATCCTCTGTTCCCCTTTTTATGAAAAGATGCCTTCAGATAGACGATTCCGGCAACTGAAATGTGAAACCAACAGACTGAAACGTAGTTTTTTGCCTATTTCAATCCGTTCATTGAATAATCACTGACCTGACCATCCTGAGTAAATGTTTAATGCTGTCGTTATAAAGATAGAGGAGAGGGTGAGGGGGGACTGGGATAGAGAGAGAGGGGGGGGGGGGGAGGGTGGTGGGGAGAGAATGAGAGTGTAGATGTTTTGGGGAGGGGGGGGAGGTGATAATCAAGTGATAATGATTTTAAAATTATCTCAATTCTCATCCCGTGTAGAATGTGTGTGTGTGTGTGTGTGTGTGTGTGTGTGTGTGTGTGTGCCCCCTTTTCCACAGTTTATTTTCGCGTACAGCTGATTTTATTAATTGACTGCATATAAAATGGAGTGCATGTTGGGTAGAGTTATTGATTAGTTTTATGTGAAAAATAAGCCTTTATTTATATTGTTTTTAAATTTGTGGGCATGTGCAGGTGTGAGTGCATTTGCACATTTTACATTATTCAATGTTGTGTACTCATATGTCATGTGTTCATGTGTTCCCACCACAACACAAAGTTCTTATGAAAGAAAATAAAGTCTCTTGAATTGAATTGAATTGAATTGAATTGAATACATTTGTTGCTTATTGCTTTGAACATGACAAATTTAGAAATGAGAAATCTCATTAACATTATCAACCCTGAAAATAGTATGTCATAGAGATAGATTTTTTCAGATAATAGGAAAGATGAGATGAGAAAAGAAGGGAAACTACACATTTACGGTGATTTATATGTACTGCTTTACTTGTTCATTTTTCTCTTCTCCTTCATTCCATAGCTAGAAGGACCAAGTTTACATTGACGAGATTTCAGCCTGAGTGAACATTTTCAATCTCACCATTAATTAGACTAGCTACATTCTGTTTTCAGGGATGTGTCTGAAAACCACACCAGTCTTTTTTCTCTCTCATCCGTTCCACTGGCACACAATGGTCTCTTCTACAAAAGATGGAAGGGGATTGGACATGCATGTACTTTTGTTTGATTAAATGCATATGTTCACACACAGGATGTTGTTTTAACTCCAGCAGGTCTTGTTGGAAATAGTATTCTGATACCTCTACTTGTTGTTATATAAGTGTGTCGCATGTATTCTTCCAACACAGACCAATTTTGAATTACATATGATCAAAACTTTTAGTTTACTGCCATCAGGCCAAATTAACTTTAATCAATTTCTTTTTAATGCGACAACTGACATTTTATTTTATGTCTATGAATAGTTTTTTATGTTTATGTTTTTTTTTTTTCAAGTAGGCAAATACTGTGCAAGCTGAGGAGGGAGTGTTACAGTCCTCTATACCATGACTGAATTTAAGTTAAAGTCTCACCCTGGGGGACTTGGAAGGGGTTGGAGTCTGCATGGATGTCGACTCCAAACCGAGAACTTGCTGTAATGTGGCTGTCTTCAGTGAGGAGTGAACACAGATCCCTGGGGTCAAGAGAACACCAGTTTTCTTCTGATTCATGAAGCACTGTATGACCAAACAGCTGTATGAGGTATCATCACGTAGTTGGAACCACCTTCAATGGCAAAATGTCATCTTAGTGTCATTTTCCTGTTTGATGGCAATGATGAAAGACACTGTTTTAACTTTACAGGATAAACTGAAGGAATTTCTCTTGTGCATGGTGTCTTGAGATGTCAGGAATGTTTTCATTCATATGTTCATGTAATTATGCAAAGTGCCCGAAGTTTGTGGGATAAGCCCAGTTATATTGTTTCTTTATTTTTCCGTAATAGTGCACGCTGTCTCAAACTTGCAGCATAAAACATAGGAGTGTACACATATTCATGTTGTTGTAATTGTGCAGGCTGTCATTGCTGTGCTGGATGCATTAATGAGGACAATTTTTATAGCACCCATCTTAGCAACATTTTGCTTCTGGCTGCCATACAAATTCTAACAAATCAATATCTAAAATTTATGCAATGAATGAATGAATGTTTTCTTTTGTTAATTGTGCAGGAAAAGGAGGAGGAGCGTAAAGAATCAGCCCTGAAGCGTCTGCGTGACCTAGCCTCTGTTGGCGAGGAGCCAAGTAGCACCCACCCATCTTCTGCAGTGCCTGCTAAAGAGTCTGCAGATGAAGAGTCATCTCCCCTGTCTGAGACCACAACACCCGATCCTTACAGCCGAGAGGGCACCATGTTCTCGCCGTCTGCCGACAAAGAACTTGAAGCCATTTTGAATCGGGGGAGGATGCCCCCAGCATGCCTTCCAGAGGATCCAGTTCCAAGTCACATACAGTGACCGGGGAAACACAGAAACCTCCGGCACGTACACCTCCCCAGAGAGCATGAGTAGGACCTCCAAGCCTTCTCTGCCAGAGGAGTAGGAGTACATCGACGAGGTTGACAGACAGCTGGCCACAGCCACCGCGCTCAAGAAACCTTCAACTTGCCCCTGACATTCACCCTGCAAGGTCACGTCTTGGCCTGACGCCCTCTGGGTCCGTCATGGATAATAAGGGGTCTCAGGTCAGCTTCACTCAGTTGTCTGGGCGTCGTACCGTCATCAGTCGAGAAACCATCCGTGAGCGTGAAAAGCTCAATGAGCATATCAGTGCCACATATATAGGGTTGAGTGCACGTTACGTCGACATGAACGATCATCTGGTTAAGATTGATTACGGTCTGAGTGTAGCCGCACCTGGATCGTCCAAGTATTTGACAGTGCCAGGTGAGAGCGCTTCCTCTGCCCCCACAGCTGGCCCAACAGAATCCAACCCGGACACAGCCACGGAAGACAACTCCAACAAGTCGACATCCATGTCGCAGAGTGTGGGCGAGACCACAGAGACTGGTGACAACAACACCAACAGCCCAAGTCAAGTAGAGGAAGATGGGCAGGTGGCGGTCTCTTTGGAAGTGCCCTGGTCAGAGCATCAGTCAGACTGCTCCGGCAAAGCTCAGCTGGTGGAGGATGACTCCCAGTCAACAACCTACTCCACAGACTACCCTTCCCTGGTGGCAGATGATGTTGCTACATCTTATCTGGACGACAGTGGGGGTGATAACGTACCTCCCTCCACCTATGCTGGGAGCACAACCTACTACACTGGAATAGCATCAGAATACGCTCAGTCTGAAGGATATGAGGATGATGATCAGTCTACCTTGGATTAGGCATTTATCGCTGCAGAATGGACAGTAATAAACACAAAACACTGGCTCCATTTTGTTATCAGTCCGGAAGAATGCTGAGTTTTTTTATTATCGTATACAGACTTGTTACATTACAACCAAATCCTATAGGCATGGGAACCTGCCGAAAAGAATTAATCCTGAGAACAGTCAGAGACCAGCCTGCACATGGAAGGTCTTGAAACGGCAAGAAGGATAGGGTTTTGCATATGGTCTTTAAGATACAGGCTGTCATTTGGATGTGGTCAGTCTGTATTCCATTCATTAGACCACATGGGAGGTAATTTCACAGTATTACTATTATCCAGTTGCAAAACGATTAATGAAATGACTTTGTTTCCATTATTAAAAGTTTTTTTTTTTTCTTAAATGGTGTTTGTACACTCGGGTGTGACAAGCCTGTCAAGCTTTTGGCCACTTCTGAGGTCATTCACATTTTTTAACACAGTATTCGGGCAACCATGAATGCTTTGGGATCGAAATATGCGACCGACCAAAATGTTTCACACGAGAATGATGGCAACGACTGAAAGTATAGAGATTTTGTAATTATTTGGAAAAGTTTTTTTTTTTTTTTTTTGTCTGAGATTTTCTTCAACTTTTAATCCATTTGAGAGAGAGAGAGAGAGAGAGAGAGAGTTCCAGTAATGCGACATTCAGTTTACTGTAACTGCACACTGCTTGAATATGTGGTATTTTTTTTTATAGCACAGTGAAGTACTTTGATGATAGCACCCTGCTGCAGATGTACATTCAGAGCACAATGCTGTCGTATTTTGATGATTGCATGTTTCTGTTGACATATATGTTGATACCATAATGTTGCTGGACATGTGCTTTGATACCATGATGCTTCAAAGGTGTACACTGTTAAGCATGATGCTGTAGACATGTGTGTGATCCCACGATGCATGTTGTCTAATACTGTAGTGTGGCAGACATGTGTGCCGATAGCAAGATACTATCAACATGTGCACTGATAGCACTGTGCTGCAGGCCCATACTGTGATAAATGTGTTGCTGCAGTCTTTCTTGCAGGTCACTATGCTGCAGGTATGTACAAAGTTCACACATCTGATTGGAGGAGTTTTTGCACAAAGCTCTCAATGGATCTCTGTTGTTGGATGGAAGTAACGCATGGCCTTGAATTTATTTTCTTATAGAACATGCACTAATGCAATGATCCCTTTTGTGATAACGCTGTGATATATTATGGATACTGCTGAATTTCTGCTTGTCTGCTTTCTTATATCTTTCCTTCTAACATCGTAGAATGTGAAGGCTTGAACCTTCTCTTACCCCCAATGTGAAGGCTTTAGCCTTCTCTTAACCCCACCATTTCTTTCCTCCTCTTCTGCCGTGCCAGTCCCCACTTGTCCAGCATAAAGGATACTTTCAAACTAAAATGAAGGGAACTACTTGTATGTTTTATAAATTTTGTGAATTGTTGAAGATGCCAGCTATGATAAACTTGAATGAAAAAAAAAACAACATTTGTATGTTTTGTAAACTTATACTGAGCGATGCAAAAATTAATACTTTTGAATGGACCAGACATCATCATGGTGACTTTTATCTGAGATCTTGTATATGGAGATAAGATGACTAAAAACAAGCACATTAGCAAAACAATGAGGAAGCAGCCTTGGTGATGTCTCTTTTCTTTGAGCATGTTCGGTTGCTTCATCTCTCTGTGTAATACACATCTCTCATGTAATGCATCAATTTACTTATTCGCCACCAACTTCATCCACATTTAAACACTATTTGCCCTTTACATAGAGGATATACAAAATTTATAGCATAATGAAAATGCATTGCTTTTTATTGTTAGGGGTATTGATATAGCGCCTATCCTCAGTCAGAAACCAAGCTTTAAGTGCTTTACAATTCATGCTCTCATTTACACACGGGCAGCCTATTTAGGTACAGCCAGCTGAAGATCTGCTTGCTTGCACTGCATTCAGTCTTTTCCCCTGTCGTACAGTCAATATCAATCACTCGACGTTTTTTGTTTCTTCATTCTTCTGATTTCTCGCACAGCCTACATGCTATGAGTACCATGTGTCCCATACCAACAGCTGAAGCGTCTTCTCTTTTAAAAGTATACGTGTGCAAAATATAATATCTGTGCACTTTTGCTGCCCATGTTAGGATGATGGTGGTTATGCAGCGCGAGTACTGCTTAAGATAGGCTCAGGCTCCCTTTCTCCCTTCCCCATACCCCTGGAATTATCCATGTTTAGTTGTGTTGAATTTAATTAGCACCTTCATGAACAGGTGAATCAACTGTATGGTTCACAGTAGAATGTTTCGTTTCCTGATCCTTCAAAACTTACATTTTGACTTGCATCGCTGAGTCATGTTGCCTGGGCTAGCCCGCTTGTCCAATCGTCAAGTACATGCACTTTGCTGTTTGACTCAAGGATGAGGTAGTCTGCTACTGCAGAACATATTATTATTCTCTATTCAAATGTAAAATGTAAATCCAACTTTTCAGTTGCAAAATGATATGCAAAACAGTCTGTGTCACAGCGTGTGTGTGTGTGTGTGTGTGTAAAAGACAGCAAAAAAGTCATATATATCTTTCACACACTCTCCAAACACCACTTTTTAGTAACCGTATACAAACATGTATTCATCAATGCAAGTTAAATCATTACAAAAACAAACTTGCCTGTTAACATAAATCATTGCGTTTGCATAGTTCACAATCTTCTGTTGCGTACAAAAGGAGAGGTGATTTTCTTCACCCCCCAAAAGGAAACGATCACATAGGAATAGATAGGTATCAAAACAAATCAACTGCATTAACATTTTCACACTAGTCCGTTGGTGCCACATCACCCAGCAAACACAGGGGATTCAACAGCATAAATGACTCGAGACATCAACATAACACAATATCACAGAATGAAAAAAAAAAGGGAAAAAAAAGTGTAAAAAAACATTTACATTTCCAGTTTATTGCTATCTGCATGACTACTGACTTAAATCTGTGTAATGGGTCTGTCTATGCACATTTGCGTAGAGTTCAGATTCCGACAAGCGGGATAAAAACTCGATCCTGTCAGCAAAGGTGTTGACAATTGCAGACAATGTCCCCGAACTAGACGCATTACATCCACAGCAAATCACAAGGAAGTGAGCAAGGTTTTTTTTTTTTTTCATATTTCAAACACACACACAAGTGAAAACATGCACTGATACAATTCATCTATCTAATCATAGCCACACACTAGTCTACAGTCTTTTTTTTCATGGAATGTTATAAACACACACAATTTTTGATATTAGCTATGAATTAGCACCTTTCTACACAATTCACTCATTTTTTTCTTTTTTTCTTTTGATACATGATAATATGAATGAGAGCATCTCTATATTTAATACGTAGTTTTAAAACTTCCAAGTAGAGATATATATATAAATATATACATATACATTTTTTGTTTCAGTTTTTCAACAACAACACATGTCTATGACGCACATCACAGAGGGCATCCTTCTGCAGAAGCCAACACCATTGCTCATAGACAAATTATTAAACAAGTAGGAAATTGTCCAATTAAGAAACTAATTTACAATATAATGGAATGAATTATACTTGTCAACAAAATATTGGTACAGTATAGTTACAAAACTTCTGCAACTTTCTTTTGCAAAGATCATATGCACAACCGACGCCCTTAATTCTTCAAATTGCATTTCAAGTGTTTTTTTTTATGACACTGAAGATGAAGATTAAAAACTATCACTTTTATACACACACACAAAAACAAAGATGCAGGAAGACACATTTTCATTGCATTTTTTTTTAAGATGATGTGAACACCAACCGTAGCTACTCCATTCACATGCAAAACACAGACCCCTAAAAGGGCCTCACTATTTCAATGCTTCTGTCATTGGTCTGGATATACATGGATCTGGAAGAAACCGCTTTGGGTGTTTGCGTAGGTCCTTGCCCCTCAGCACAGGGGAGGTCACCATCAGACCAGGATCTGAGTATCCTCAGGGACATGGTCAAAAACCACGAATCACAGCTTCCATTCACTATTCCCTGACTCAACAGCTCACAGAACGTCCAAATGGACCAACACTTAAGGGAGACGTCACAACCCATAAGACTCTAGTGCACATACTTGTGCCAGATGAAGTCACACAGAAACGATGACCCTGCGATCAGAAACTGGTGCTGCCCACGAAGTTCACAGATGTCATTCTGTCATCACCTCTTATGCTGCCACATACCATGAACCCAGTCCAGGCTCAGTATGGCCACACACATACACTGCTATTGTCTTGGCAATTCACACACACTGCAACTGGCCGATTCAGCACTACGGCAGTGGAACACTCCGAAGGCATCAGCTTCGCGGGGAGGCGGTGCCATTGGGTGCACCAGGTTTCTGCAAGCGGACAGAGAAGCAAGTTACATTTCCACACCATTTAGCAAAAAATGTTACATCCAGACTTTTTTTTTTTTTGTGTGTGTGTGTGTGCTGTTCTAACCTCTGCGCCACCTCAGAGGCAGTGACACACGCGCACTCATTCCGACACCTCGTCCACAGCCACAGCCCGGTCAGCCCCGCCGCAGCCCAGCCCCGGCACCGACAATCCACAGAGAGCAGTCAATGTCAAGTCGTCAAGAGGCAACCCACCAGAGAAGACACTGCACTGCTGCCGAGTCACTTCGGTGGTGTTCAGTGGCGTCTGTTCTGATCTACCATACGCAGGACACCACCTACTAAGCCCCCTACTGACGACAATAATTGCTTAGTCGCGGAGCCGGCGTGAATGAGCTCTCCCTCCGAGGGCGCCACCACCATACGTCCAACGACAGCTCCCATGGACTCGCCGATACCGGTGACCTCGATGGAACCAAACCAAGGCCACAGACGTGGAGAGGACATCGAAACTGAGGTCACCATGAGAGCAGGCATGAAGGGCCACAGAATTTGAGACTTTTTTTTCATGCTGATCGATGAGAATGAGGATGATTAAGATGATGCTACAGATTTCCATTTCAGTCTGAGACTACATGACAGGGCTGTACTCTATGCTTCCTTTCATAATATTTCCCGGCATCAACCAGGCCCAAGAGATACAGACACCTGCAGCGTTGGTCAGGAATTTTGAGCAACACTCTCAGAAACGCATCCATTAAGTGGATGAAACTTGACTGTGTGGTTCCAGTCTTTCCAACTGAGTCCACAGCAAACTCAACTCTGGGTAGGAGCCGATTGGGGCAGAAAATCCCACATGACTCTGATGGGATTCGAACCCATGACCTCCCAGCTGGGAGAGTCCGCGACGCTAACCACTTCGCCGCCGCGGCTGGTCTTACATCCAAACTTTGTATACAACAAACATATCCGATAGAAATGGAAATGTTTCAGTTAAAAAATGAAGTAACAAACCTTCAAAGCAGATAGAAAGACATGAGTGTGAAGAGAATCGAGAGAACATAAGTTTTATAGCGAAAAAAATCCCTTTGCCTATTCCTTCAAACTTTTGACCATTTTAAACCAAGACAGCTTAAAATACACAAGTCTTGCTCACTGGTGTAGACTTAAACAGGGAAAAAATTGTTAGTATCTTCACATCCATCTGTGGTTTCCTCTTTTGTAAATCTAAACATTTGGAAAAAGAAGTTTGAATGAATGCCAAGAAATCATACATTTTTCACTTCTCCCCTCAGTCAATAGAATGAAATAAATACAACTTGTTATACAGATCTGGGCTGAACTGCTGACAGAACACTGATGTTCACGTACCTGTGTGGATTTGGAGTCCTGGACAACTGGCTCCACAAAGCACGCTGGCACCAGCCCTCTTTTACCATTTCTCTGATGATGAGGGACAAATCAAAACAGTTGGAAATTAAAATCACGAACGCTTGAAAAACGTGATACCAATGTAAATTTTCATCATCTTAAAAAAGAAATAAAAGTCACATATACACATAAATCTTCAAGACAAAAATGAAGTTGTATATTCAGGATTTCCTTTTTTTCCCCCTTCAAACACAAGGGACTAACAGAAAGCCATGTTGCTACGATCATAAAACTGTATTAAAGTTTAGCAATAACACAATTACCACAAATATACAATCATCTTATTGTTCTGATATCGCCTACCATCAAATTATTTGTTACTCCAAGTGTTCACTTAAGTTCATATGAGAAAAAACAGTTGCAGTGAGAAGTTGATGAAATGCAAATTACAGAGAAAACTGAATATCTTACTGATTAAGTACCTAGAAAATGAAAGTGTTAAGTGAGTGTCACTTCTATTTACAAGGGTGCAAATGGGGAACAATTCCCTGACCCGACACTGAATCATGGCCATCCCACCAACCCTGATGTTGAATTAGATAACGACCATCCTACTGCATCCCACCAATTCTGAATTTTATAACAGTATGTGATGGGATCCTAAAACTTTTCAAGCACTGTATATACATACATATATATACACACACACACATTACCGTTCAAACACAGTCAATAAGGAGACAAACTCAAAAAAAAAATGAATGATCCAGATTTCCGATTTAATCATACACACACACACATTTTTCCAAATAAGGATTGGTCAACAAACCTCGCCATGGAAGAAGCCATCCTGCCTTTCCTCGCCATAGACCAACATGACGTCCCCAGCACTGAAGGCAAGCTCACAGGCTGTGTAATCTCCTGGAGACTGCTTCTCCGGATCATAGTCGTACAGACCCATCACTGGAACCCAGTTGTTTTTTCCAATAATTTCTGTCCTTTTCTTTCTGTCCAGCCTCTGCAGTTTTAAAATATCATCTGATGCCTTTGCAAATAAAGCTGACAATAATGACAGAAATGTTACGCCAAAAAAAAAGTCAGTTTAAGTGTTAATGCAATAAGAACTACAAGTTTAGTTTGATGAAAGATCTGGCAAGAGATATGCTAGAAATATATGATAAATTGAAAAAAAAGGTCTGTGTCAACAGAACAGCTCCTTTTTCTTTCTTTACTTTTCAAAAGGACCACTCTATTCATAGCCCCACTTCCTATCTCAGTTGTGTTCATCAGATTCCACATTCTGCTGAGTGCAGGACATTTTCTGCAAATGCAAAATCATCAGCTGGTAACGAGTCGAAGGAAAGCCATTTCACTTACTGTGCGCTTCTTGCCTGTCTTGTAATGGACGCTGTTGAGGATGGAGGACAGATCCGTGTCGCACTCCCCGTCCTCGTCCCTGTGATTATGGGCCAGAGCCGATCCTCCCTGGTAGGCCAGCTCCACACGGGACGACACCTGACCTGAGGCCGCCAGCGTCTGAATAGCCAACTGCTGGGGCCGGTCATTGCGCACGCCGTCCACACGGGTGGTGGGACAACCTGGGGTTGTGGGGCTGCTGGCACACACGCCCATTCAGGTAAATCTGCAGAGCATGTGAAGAAAGACATTGGAAGAAAAACCCATCAGAACTACAATAAAATCAATTTTTCACAAAAAATTCAAACAATACCAAAAGTAACAGAACACAAACAGGAAATACAACCAAAAGTTAAATAACCAAAAATCAAAGAGTAATAACAGTAATAGCGGACAATACAGACAAAAATGTTGACACAAAATAACAGACGATATGGAAATAAACATTAACAAACAGCATTTTCTCTTGTAACTACTGATACATCATTGCATTTACAGATAATACCTCTTTGCGCTACAACTGAAATGTCACTTTCGTCTATTTCTTTCATCCTTGAGTAAAGATATTGTTGGCCTACTACTGACCACAGGATACCGCATCCAGATTAGACCATGCACTAAATAGCAACAAACAAATGCTAGTTTTTTTTTTCCTTTGTGTGTGTGTGTGTGTGTGCGTGTGTGAACGTGTGTCTGTGTTTTGCTTTTGTGTGTGTGTGTGTGTGTGTGTGTGTGAGTGTGAGAGAGAGAGAGAGAGAGATAACAATGGCGAGCAGCTAAAATGAAGGAAGAAAAGAGGAGAAGTGACAGACGTCGCAAGGAACGGAACAAATGTCACAAAACAGAAGCTGTGAAGGGAGAGGAGGAAACACAAAATGGGTAAAGAGGGGAGGAGACAACAGACAGAAAAGCAGTGAGGGATAAGGAGACAGAACAGAAGAGGTCAGAGCTAGGAAACAAAACAGAAGTAATGATGGGGAGGAGACAAAAAAGTGGTCAGTGGGGGGGAGAAAAACGAAGGGGTGAGGGAGAGGAGAGGAGACAAAACAGAAGTAGCATGGGGCGGGAAACAACACAGAAGAGGTAAGGGAAGAGACATGGAAGGATACGGAACAACTAACAAAGGGTGGTAGGAGACATACCCTGTAGCCAACAACTTTGCAGCCATTACTGCAGCCGTGCTGGTCCAAGTGGGAGGGCTGCCATGCCAACACCAAACTACTGCCATCCACCTCCTTGATGTGCAGTCCACTGGGTGCCTCCGGAACCATGCCTGTCACACGACCTGGGCATCTTACTCTTAGGATGGACACATCCGCATATGTTACATGACCAGAGCACATTACTCACAAGATGGACAGATCCACATCTGTCACATGATCAGAGAAAGTAATTTACTGGATGGTTTTCTGTCACATGACCATAGCATATTATTCACAGGATGGACATAATCCTGTCTGTCACATGATCAGAGCACAACAATCACAGGATGGACAGAATGACATCTGTCACATAGCATGTTGCTCTCATGATGGCCAGAATCACATCTGTCATACAGCCCTCACTAATGAGTGAAGGTCTTGACCTAAATTGTTGTGTCCTGTAGAAATAAACACCTGACTGATTCTTAAAAGAGGGATTTAAATAAACATACATTATTCCCTGAAGATGCTGCTCCATCCATTTGCTCATTAGAACATTCATTTGCTCATTACTTCATGTGTTTGAAACTGTTAACTTACTGGAAAGAACGCAAACATAGCCAAGATAAGTTCACAAACCTAACAATTGTAGAGACGATGACAATGATGATGATGATGCTCATGACGGCAGTGACCAAAGATACCTGACACAAATTAATGGAGAACACAAACAAATTAATAGTTCTAGTGGTTCATGAATACCAAAACACTCACTGGTTTTGGTGATAGAGATAGTCTCTGGCGAGTTTGAGTGGCAGCTGAATGTCTTGAATGCAGGGATTTCTGGGAGGAATGGGCTTGAGAGAGGCCAGCCACAGGCGGGGGTCCTGAAGTTCATTGAACATCTGAACAATCTGTTCAGCACTGTCAACTCCAGGTTTCTGGATAAAACCACATCAATCAGACAATTAAAGAGTAAGGGAGAAAACAGCCGAAAAAAGGAGACAGACAGAGGGATGGGTAGGTAATCAGCAGGACATCAGCCAACCAATGGTCCGTAAGTTATCACAGGCTTCAGCAATTACTGAGAATGCATGCATACTCATGAAAAATGAATACAAGAGGTAGGATACAGAATTCTACACCCCATGTATCTCATGCTACCATTTTGCAATTAATGTTTTCATTGTGAAAACATGTGCACCGGTGTGCTATACCTATAAACATCCTTAATAAAGAAATATACCTTAGATTTTCTTCATCAACAGAAAACTGTCCAAATTCAAAATGTTAACTAAATAATAATAATCTGCAGATAGGTATTTCAAACAGTTCAAGAAAATAAATCAAAGACACAAAATACAGTTGACGATATCAACTTGACTAACCTTGTGCAGACTGTGTTTGTGGCTGACAGGCCTGTAGGTGGCAGCACTGCCAGTGAGAGGATAGAGATGGCTGGCTGGAACCAGCCCTGTGCGACCTCCCACCTCTGCCTCGCAATACCCATGCCTGTCCACTGGCCCTGCAACAAACCCAGCAACAAGAAGTAAGTCTCAGATTTCCCCACTCTTCAACATTCACACACACACAGCAAATAACAATTATCAAAGGACTCCTGAAGGACCTCATCAGGACCTGACACGACAAACTGAAACTTCTCTGGAACAAACAGAATCCGCAAGCACTGCTGGAGGGCATACAAACTGTATACAAAATGCACAGTCAATTTCAATTTAAGAATGAATCCCTGATATTGTTTCCTTTACAATCATTTCGTCTGCTGAAGTACAGCTGACTGAGCTTGCAACAACCAGATGCAGCTCCAATGCGATTGTGATATTACACAAAGGTTTTCAAAAAGCATGGGGTCAAATCCAAGATTTGTGGTACAAGGCTTCATGCACCTTCCAGTCCATCCCTAAACTTGAAAGTACCTGTCTTCATGTTCAGCAGAACCAAGATGAACTATTCTGGATTGAAATGAACAACAACAAAAAAAAGCCTTCCCTTTATAATGATCACTAATTCACTACCCACAGCTCACCTCGGACTTCCACATGATCCCTTCCTTCAGCAGCAGTTCCAGGTGGCGATGACCGCTGCGTGATGCAGCATCTGGCACATAGTCCATGATGGCCACGCACAGCGTCTCTCCTCCAAACCCAACTCCCCCACCAGGTCCCATTGGCTGCTTTGTAGGGAAAGCTGAGTGCTGCCCCTTTCTGGATGGGCTCTGCCGATCTAGGTCTGCTGATCGATGTCTTGTCACCGCTATGAAGCACGTCGGCAGAGAGGTCATGGTGATCACCGAGGGAGGTGGTGGAAGACCCATCTGGTGAATGGTGTCTGGGGAATGCGTTCTGACATCAGTCTCTCTGTGTCTGATGTGACAGGCTTGGGGAGAAAGAAAATAAATGCACACAATAAAATACTTCTGCACCACTTTATAGTGAATATGCCCTAGATCATAGTGGGCAAGTATTTAGGGGATTTGCAGAATGTTAATACCTCATGACATCAGCACCCATACAGCTAATTTGTTTTTACATGATCTTAATTACCCCCATCCCCCTTCTTTTACACCTGAATAGTATCGCTAAAAAGCTTAGTTTTTTTTTAAATGGCGATTTGGAGATCAGATCCCAAAAGAATGGTCAAAAGTTGAAGATTAGTTGGATCTTCCAGGTTACCTTTCTAGCAAAACTCAAATATGCCTCCCCTTTCCTTTTTTTTCAACTCAATTGTACTGCTGTGCAAATAGCTTGCCCCTGCTGTAACTTCATTGGCTATAAAAAAAAAAAACAAAAAAAAAAACTAGAATCAGAATGTAACATGCTATGTCAATGCCAGCAGAAACTGCAAAAAAAAAAAAAAAAAAATTTGTATCTGTACCTGGCAACCACAGGTCCCCCCCCCCCCCCCCCCCCCCCAAAAGTATAAAATACATCAGATTAAGAGGTAAATGGAAACCATGTCTAAAAAGTGCCCAGGTTCTTTTTGTGTGTACATACACTCAGAAAAATCCAACTATATGAATACACACGCTTTAAAATCCTGACATGGGGATGGGGTGTTACACATCCCATGACTGAAAAAAAATGAACATCAACTTTCCTGTGTTCCCACACATGGTTTTGCACGGATTTAGTGAATGAACACAAATAATTCCAGTTTTCATTCAAAAACACCCCGGTCAAAGCTAAGTGCAACGTTTTCAGTAACTTGCCCACATAAACGCGTTGTGGTTTTTGCACTCGGACGTTTTTGGGTGAATGACATTTATTTCAGAATAATTTCCAGACAAATCATGAGATGTTCTGCAGCATGATGGCCTTTACCACCATGATGAATACTCATAACTCAGAATAGCAAAGGTAGTCTAAATCCTTCAACAAATCCAATTATTTTCAGTTGTGATGTTTTCATGCTTGTCTCCCTTGTATAACATCTTTTTTAGAATTAACAAGTAGGGTAACTCCTGCTCCAACAAGAAAACATAACTCCTAAGGAATGCTGCTCACGACACCAAATCGCCGAGCAGACATGACAGCACAGAGCACACACAACAAACAAGGAACCATCCCCCAAAAAAGGATGCTCCAAGCTTGCCCATGTGCCAGTCTTGAATAAAAAGTTACTTTATTCTAATTTCTCCAATTCTTGTTGCTGTGTAGATGTGTTCAGTATAGGGTATATGGGCAAGCTTGGAGCATCCTTTTCATGGGGATGTTTCCTTGTTTGTTCTGTGTGCTCTGTGCTGTCATGTCTGCTTGGCGATTTGGTGTCATAATCAGCATTCCTTTGGAGTTATGTTTTCTTGTGGAAGCAAGAGTTACCCTACTTGTTTACTGCTTTCTGTTCCCTGCCTCATTTCATATTCATCTTTCAGAACGTTGAACATGTGTTGTCACTGCGCTGGAAGTTTTGGACTGTTGATTTCACTGAATGCACAGGTTTTCCTGCGATTTCTCCATGGCAGCCCAGACCACAGGGCTGGGTTTGTTTGGCAGCCGAGTCCAAAACAGATTAATGTACTGGACGCTTACCCCTGTGATAAGGTCAAGCGGTGACAAGGGTCGGTTATACTCCTCGCCCCCAGCCAGCGTTTCCAGGCGAGTCAGTTCCTCCAGCAGAGAGCTGGACCGTCCTCGCCCTCCCCGCATCTCTTCAGACAGTCGCCGCAACAGCTCATCCTGCACAGCAGTGGCGTTGGGTCCAGCGTCAGAGCAGTTTCATTCAAACAAGTGTCATTTTTCAAAACAAATTTGCCGATCCTCAGACAGTCGACTGTTTGTAGTGCAGTATAAATCATGATAAGAGCGAAATTGCCACTGATTTATCCATAGTCTTTTTCTTTCACTTCAGATGGACACTTTCAAAACAAATCAATGATAAACTAATCAATATCAAGATCTGGTAATTCAAGTTGCACATACACTGTACTCGTAAAAAAGAAAGAAAAAAAAAAAAGAGAGAGAGAGAGAGGGAGGGACAAAATGGCTTGATTTTTGCTGTCCTTGTCCAAGCACTCAAAGAAATTTCTGTGAAAACTGAGTGCACAGTTTGTTTTATTATCAAACTGCATTCAAACACATATTGAAGTCCAACATCTCATTTTTGTAAATGTTCACAGCCACTTCACTTTGAGTGAATACCATTTTTTGGTGCTACAAAGAAAGTAACAAATAATTAAAAATACATATTAGTACATAAAAAATACTCAAGTCTGACATTCATCGTTATTCTTTTTTTTATACACATATAAGTATTTTGGCTTATCTCCACATGAACTTCAACTTCTCAAAAACTTTTCATTTGCATGTTGCAGCTTGGGGCTTTCTGTTGCGAAACACCTATTACACTGAAACAGCTGATTCGGCCTTGCAGGCATGACACTACACCTGCTTCTTATTGGGCACTGCTGCTTTATGTCGTGTCTATAATGCAAGTGTACTCTATCTGAAATCACTGTAGTGTATGCGACAATTGCTATGTTTGGAAACTGAACTTAAGATACTACCTTTGTAAGGGATTGTTCTACAACTGATACTACTATTTCAGTCAAGAAAATTTGAGTATTTAAACAGCATTTGATGATCATAATTCAGTGAACATGTACCGACCTTCTCTTGGCATTTCTGGGCCAGTCTGGTCACTTTGGCCCGTAACATGTGCACTGTTGCCACTGCCTTGTTCTTCTGAATGTTCACTTCATCATACTGAAACCACACATGATGTCCACAATCAGGTATGAGTATCAACATTTCACAGTCAACGATCACTGTCAGCAAATTCTACAGGACGCTTTCCTTACCAACAGTTTGCAAACTTCTTCACCTATTTTCTTCACATCACCGTCCAAAAGTCAGTCCACGATTTGTCACTTCACTGGTCATGTAAAAGAACCAAGCTGTTGGTCATGTTTGTACCATCAATACCAACATCATTGGATGGACATGGTGTTGCCCTCTGGAGAGGAACGTCCTCTCATGCTGGCTCCACGACTGAGCAAGTCTCGTCATCAGCAAGGGAATTCACAGGTGGTGTCCTGCATACACTGGATCTAAAATGCCATAACTGAACTTCACAAAAGTGGCTCAACAACAGAGCAGTGCCTCCTCTGGTAGGTTGCCTCTGATGACTAAACAAACTGTTCCTGTGGATTACCAGTGCTGAGGCTGCAGCAGGACAAGTCACTGTGTGGCTGTGGATGAAAAGCCAGAATGAGTGGCAAGGGGTTAGTGCCACTGAGGTAGCAAAGAAAGTGAGATGGCAACCACAACATAGCCACTTTGGTACATCATACAATAACCAGCTGAGAAATTTATGCAAAAATACTGGCTCTGGCTGACCCCAAAGCACAAAAAGTCTAACCAGATCACAAGATGGTCAGAGATAAACTGCTGGATTGACAAGCAAATAATTCACAGTGTCATATAATTTGAAATTCCTATTCAAAAGGTACTTCTTCAGTGTCATATATATGAAATTCCTAAAAAGGTACTTCAGATTATATGACAGCAAATAATTCACAGTGTTATGAAATTCCTATTCAAAAGGTACTTCAGGTTATATGACAAGCAAATAATTCACAGTGTCATATAATTTGAAATTCCTATTCAAAAGGCACTTCAGATTATATGGCACACTAATTTTTCTGTGCACTGTAATCTGGTATGCTAGATTAAATACTTGCACAGTAAATTTTCCGCACATTAATGCAAACCGAGTTTCTGTACACAACAAAATGTCTCTAGAAAATATACATGTCCTCACAAGTTAAATGTATTATCTCAAACGTTACAGACTGTGCCATTAATCCTTGGAATTAGGAAATATCTGATCATTTCAAGATAGTGAATTGAAAAGTCATCAGAACTATATTTCCCACAACAACCACCTCAAAAAGTGCTTCATTATCTTACCTAAAAAAAGTGACAAAAGAAGAGAAAGGAAAAAAAAAGAGAGCAGAAAACACACCAAAAGCAAACTTTGTGTATAACCTGTAGCCCTGTGAGGAGGATACATCTTTATCCATAATTACATCAATGAATAATGGACATATGATGAGTGAACAAATGTCAGTAATTTCCCATTGCCATTCTGCAGAAGCAGGCTGGATGAAAAGTTGCTCCAGCTTCAGCTTCCCATCAACAGGCAATGGCATCCAAAACAGCTTCACCACTCTCACATTACTTGTTATGTTGGGACTGACTGGTTAACTGAAGGATATCCAAATCAATACGCAGACAGAAAAAAAAAAAAAAAGAACACCAAAGTCAACTCAGAGCCATCACAGACCAAACCACAAGCTTTCACAATCTACGCACGAGATTTACTGTTAGTAGTGATTGTGATACAATCGGATGGATGGATGAATGGTTGATTTTATGTAACTGTACATTACTTGCTTGAACAACTTGTAAGAGAAACATCTTTTTTGTTCCCCTCAACACAAATTTAGCACTTGTACATGCATATACACTGTGAGAAATGGATTCACATATCTATATAACTGTGTATACACTCTGCTGCAGAAATCTGAAAGAGAAACACAGAGTCCCTTTTTTTTTAAAAAAAAAACTCCCCCCAAACACAAAACAGCACTTGCCCGTGCACACATATTGTCAAGGTCACGCCTGGCCTCTCGTAGTCTCTCCAACCGAAGTTGCAAGTCAGCCAGGCGCTCATGGAGATTGAGGTTTTCCTCATACACCTCACGTATTTTTGTCCATCTACCAGGAGCACAGTCCAGCCAGAGAGCACAAGACAAAATGGGAGCCACAAAAAGGAACCATCAGCAAAATGTTTAAAAGCACAAGCACACGTACACACACTTACACAAAAACCTACAATAAATCTTGCATAGCGTTTATGACTCTGAGGTTATATCTTACATTAGGGGGAAAAAAAAAAACAACTCCTACAGAAAGACATGCTTTCCATCTATTATCCAGTAAACTCTTCTCACACATTTCAAATTCACATACCTCATGTTGCTAGTGTTGATTTTTCTTCTTTTCTTTTCTTTTTCTATTTTTACCAGGTTTTGTGAGATTGACAGAAGCTGAAAATTCACTCACAGAGAAAAGGAAAGGGAAATATGAGAAGATACAAAGAAAGAGAAAGTGGGGGGGGGGGGGAGGGAGAGGAAGGGGGAGATGGAGAGAGAGAGAGAGAGAGAGAGAGAGAGAGAGAGAGAGAGAGAGAGAGAGGGCAGACAGACAGATAAAAAGATATAGACAAGTAGACAGATAGAAAGGAACAGAAGACCGAAACAGGTATGACATAATATACAACACTTTCTTTTTTTTCCTTTTTCTTTTTAAAGGGGCACCTCTCAAAGAAGAGCAAAGAGACTGAAGTAGTATAATTCTGCTCAATAACAAAGAAGAAACTGATGAAGCTTGAACCTGCAAACAATGAGAGCTGAAGCGCACCAATAGTAAGCTAATGTTAAAGGCATAGGAAGGGTAAACAGAATCACTCTGCAGATGTTGTAAACAGCACAATCAGAGCAGATGTTGTAAACAGCACAATCAGTCAAGTGAAGGGAACCTCATGATTACTTCTGTCGACAAACATTATTAGCCAAATGAACAGAATCTTTGGAAAAACAATGTTACAAACAGTATCATTAGCAGAATGAACTATGCTTTTACCTTACAATGTTGTGAACAATAATATTATCAGGATGAAGACAACCTTCATCTCAAAATGTTATGAATAATCAATAAAGGATGAAGAGGGCTTTTGCTGAATGATGTAAAATACAGCATAAGCAAACAGAAGAGAGCCATTACAGGCAACATTATTTATTTAAAAAAAAAAAAAAAAAAAAAAAAATTCTCTTACCATTAGGATTAATCAGAACTAACATCAGTGTTTGACAATGCAGAGCATGATTCATAAAATGTGATGTTAAGTGAATGAATAATGTGGGCACAGAGTAGCATATGAAATAAACAAAGAAAATTTAAAAAACGAATATATAGATGAGACCAAAAAATAAATAAGCAAATAAATAAAAAAAAATCTGCCAACCCTCACATAAAGTGAACACTGTGCAATGTTATGATTGTTAGTGCAATGAGCTCCATGAAAACAAAAAAGGGTGTGTGTGTGTGTGTGTGTGTGTGTGTGTGTGTGTGTGAAAATCTTCAGCAGTGAGCACCACATCCCAGTGTATGTCTTGTTTTCAAGTGAACAGCATTTTGCTATTGATTTCTCAAGCTTGTGTCATTCCATCACTGGCTGGAATTTCCTCTCAGCCCTTGCCAGCGCCAAGAACATTTACCTCCACCCAGCCCTCTCCCCATGTCCTTATAGTTTATACTTCAAAAGAGTCATTTTCACACAATATAGACATCCAAGCTATCTGACAAGACACTGAGCTTGAGTAAACTTTATTTCAAATGTATTGGATTATGGGTTGCAGTGCCTCTCAGTGTGTCACACTGGAGAACAGCAGTCTTGGATATGAGCTGAACTCTGTTCTGGATGAACACTACTCATGATGCAGTGCAGCTTTTTGATGGATTATCTCCACTCATGACAAACTCTCAGCACAACAATAGAGCTCACTGTTTCTATGACATTTTACCCTTGCTTTCTATGGTTTTTGAGACAGTAAAATCCCATTTAAAAAGGACAACCCAGATGCCATTAGAGGTTATCATTTTAAGTTAAAAGCAGTTTTGCAAAGCATGCCTCAAACTGTGCCTCTTCTCTTAAAGAGTTGTTGACCAAAAGAATTAACAGGTCAGCTCAGTTCTATTATGCACCTATCCTGAACAGTTTCAAGAACAGAATGGACACTGCTTTGAAGCGACAGATTCATTGTGCTAATATCAATCTTCCAATACCCACTCTCACCCTTGCCCTCTACAGGAGAGTACAACAATTAGGTCACCACAGATCATGTGTTGGCCAGACTGATGAAGCTAAAATATAGCCTTTTTAGCTGGTCAGAAGATCAAATACTGGCATCTGATCTAAAATTCAATACTGAATCACATCAAATATTGTTACAATCCTCATTCAAGACCTGTGCACCTGAACTTTACTGTTGGTGTACTAGAACAGCGCATGGATTCACTTTTGAAACCTCTTTGCTTTTAATAGTTTCTATTGAGATGAGCTGCTTTACTGAATACCGAAGATGACTTGCATTTGAGGATGAATACAGTAGTATTAATCAAACTGTTTACACGTGACCTTTTAAAAAACTGACTTTAGAAGTGAAATCACACACATACAAAACAAGAAACTGGATGTGACATCAACTAGGTGCACTGTTTTGGCAAAGTGATGTGTTAATTATATTTTTATCATAGAAGTACAAAATATACCAAAAGGTGCATAGATCAGCCATTCTCTGAAAAAAGGGTTAAAGATGAAATGTAGGTGCCTGCATAGTAAGGTGATTCAAAGCAGTTATTGTTACAATCCTCTCCTCCCATGAAATACACTCAGTGACCCAAAACTGGAGACTGTGAAGGTGAATAAACAAGTCAATCCAAGATACTCAGCTGAAGAATGCAAACAAACGGATAATCACAGAGACATGCAATACCTACACTCTTCTTACAAAATCAGAAAATAAAAAGAAAAATAGATGCGGCGTTCCATAGCCCACAAATAGAAGCCCCAAAATATAACTTGGACCCGGATGCAAATAAAAAATGACAGCTCAACAGATCAGTTGGTGACTGAAATCCTTAAAACAAGCTTGCCAATTGAAGTCATGAACAAAAAGTGAGTGAAGGAAAATGTAACAGTATTTTTCTGACGTGCCCCACATATAAACACCTCATACAAAATGAAGGTGGGAAGGGAAGAATGAAAAGACAAATCAGGGGGAACCCTCAAAGAAAAGAAAAAAAAAACCCAAGACATGCTGACTGACGAAAGCAGTTCCGTTTCCAACCCTCAACAAATTGCTGGGTAGCACTGTAGGTGAGCAGCAGTGATAAAACAAAAATCTGGAAATACCATCCCACAAAAACAACACAGCATGCACCAATCCAATCGTGGCCTCCCAACAACACGTTACCCTCTCTTTCAAGCTCTTGTTAAGATTGGACACTTGGGTCTCCAGAGAACTGTTCTCTCCTTCCACATTGGCGAGTTCTCGCACTCTGGCACGCAACTCATGCAACTTGGGTTCAAGATCATCACGTTCCTCAATAACCTTGGCAAGGTCGCATTTCAGATGGTCGCGCTCTAAGATTGTGCGCTTCAGGGTGAACTCAAGCTGGTCTTGTCACCGATGGCCTTGTTCAAATCCTGATACTTCCTCCACACATCTTCATACTTCACACACACACACACACACACACACACACACTAAAAAACACACAAACTTTGAAGTTATCTGCAGTTTTTTTTTCTGAACACCCCTATACAAATACATAAACATATTCATATCTAAAAAAAAAAAAAAAAACCAGAAAAAAAACAGAAATTCAATAACATAAATGTTGTTCGTTAACCACCATAACAGTCCATGATTGAATCCAAGTATTATTACCAGGTGAGGGAAAGCAGATGGGACTGTAAATCGACTCTTCTCTCACACTCACCTGTCCAGGGCAAGAGCCTCCTTCCTGCGCTGCGCTGATGTAACAAACTTAACTGCTGCAGATTCACCACTTGTGCGCTTTCTTTTCTTCTTCTTTCTTTTTTTTTTTTTTTTTTTTTTAAAAAATATCATTCAGTCCTGATAAGATGCTGAAAAACGTGCACATGCACATGAACTTCACACAAAAACAAAACAAGAACACAAACCAAATCTCCATCCAAATTATGTATGCCGACGCTGCGAATCAGCTGACCATTTCACACAGCCGCTGAAGACGACAGCTGGCGGCCATTTGCTCACCTGTCCCCGCAGAGTGTTGTACTCGTCCTTCATCTGCTTCAGCTGGATGTCAGCGTCCTGCAGCTGGGTCACCTCCGTCTCCAGCATCCTCAGGGAGTCCAGGGCGTTTTTACGCATGGCCTCCACGCTGCTGGCCTCCTGCTTCCACCGCTGCACCTCCTCCTCCTCCGCCATGCTCTCCAGCTCCGATCGCTGAAAACCAAAAGGGTCAAGAGAGCCAAATGAGGAAAGTTCACTGAAGTTCTGCAAGGCTCCTTACCTGCACATGACCGCATATTTGTTTATTCATGCATGCATATGTGCACACAAAAACACCCATGCACTTGTCCATCTGCAATCACTCACTCTTTCCTCACACACATATACACATTCTTCTCTAACATACGCACACTGTCTCTCTCCATCTTTCTTTCCTCACATTCTAAAGGTCTATCCTTATGTCTGCTTATGAAACCTGCAGATGCAGCAAGTTTCAGGACTTGACTGGTCTAGACGCTTGGTTTTGAGCACTGGCCAGATCTGTCCACAAGCCTGAGGGCAGAAAGTTGGCAGATTAGAACCCTGTTGCATCAGGCTGATCTTTCCATGTCAACGTTGCTTACAATGTTACAATGCCCAATTACGACTGCTTTCCGAGACCAGGCTTAGATAATGCATGGGCGACTTACTTCCCTTCCCAACTGGCAACTGTTTGCTCACTCAAAATCAATCATACAGCATTTATTTCTCACTTAAGAAATGTAGAACACTGAAAAAAAAATGAACTGCACACACAATGCAGAAGTGCCTATGATGATTTAAAATGCACTGAGAACAGAAAATATGGAAAACTGATTTTGTCAAGTGTGACAGTGTGTGAGATGACCAAGGAAAATGATTAGTAATGGTGCACTTGAGTCACTGGGCTCAAATACCAAAGTGTCAGGCAGGCATTTATATCAATATTCAAGCAGTACTGTGTTAATGTTTACTTCTGACCACTGCCAGAAATTGATTCCATGATGATATCGTCAGGGTTCAATTTCTTTGTCACATGGGCAGGAATTCATGCCTTCAAGGCACAGTGCACTTGCATGAAGCAAGGTGAAAGGTCAGGTATGCAAAAGACTTCAGACTGTATCTGGGAGTGTCTGTCCTGTTGCTGTCCTACGTCTACGCTTGTACCCATAACACGGGTCAAAAACTGGCTCAACGCTGTAAATTTCTCCTCCTATGTCTGTGAGATGCATATTCACCGATGCTACTACAATTTTGTTGACCAGAAACCAGAAGCAATCATTCCGCATGTTTGCCTCACATAACAGCAATGTCTGTTTAAACAAATGTGAAACATATTTTCAAAGCAGTCTTGTCAATATGAAATAAGGAAAATGAACATAGCTTCACAGCAACTGAGTTCTGCAAACAGCAGTACATGATTATGACATTTTTGTCTGAACACACCATTCAGACATATACATAAGACGTATCAAAACAAAGACCCAGCACCTTAGCCATCAGCTCTCGGTCTCTGCGGTCCACTTCTGTTTGAGCGCAGCAGGGTCAGTGAAAATGTCGTCCTTCCTATAACCTGCATTACCCAGATCCTGTTTCAAATGTTTGACCTCCGTCTGTAGCTGCTGGACAAGGTCACGGTCATTTTCTTGTTCTGCACACACACACACAAACACGACAATACACTGTAATCTTAATTCACAGAAAGATTACATGACAGGAAAACACTCTTCATCTTCACAGTGAAAATTATTTCCACATAACATAATCTTGTCAAATGCCAAGACAGAAAAATACAATTTGTCTTTGCAGTGAAAATTATTTCCACATAACATAATCTTGTGTAAATGCCAAGACAGAAAAACACTGCAACAATAACAGATCTAGATGTCAAGGTAAGTCCTCTGTCAACTGTTTTGTGTTCAATAATTCAGACTGATTGCTCGCTAAATTAATAAACTGAGAAAACGGTAACTCTACAATGAATGACAGGTGTTATCTTCACCAATTTTTCCCCCAAAAAAAATAGGTCTGTTTCGTTTGTGACACTGTGAACGCCAAAATTTACCTTGTTCTTCAACACCTCTTCAGCATCCAGAATCCACTTTTCAAAAATATAAATGTAGCGTCTCTCTCTCTTCCAGATCCTTCTCCAACTTATTTATCTGGAAAAAAGAATTACCACAGCCATTAAAATATACGTACACAGATAAATATGAATATGCAAGTGGTGCTGTAATCAGCATCTTTAACTGCATCATTTTGTATTTTAAATGTGAGCATGTGATCAGTTCATGGTGTGTGTGGATAACATGCCAGCTTCCCCGTTACCATGTTCATCCTTCTGGTTTCAGATATAATCAAATAGTTTAGTATCTTCCATCTTGTGCACAAATAAATCTATATAAATATGTATCCATGAATGAATGAGCATGCCAGACCTATTCTATGCATTTTCTAGGACTACCGATATCACACACTTTTACAAGTCAACTGAAAAATATGCCGCATTCGTTGAAATCTGCATGCTCGCTCTTCAAACATACTTAGTACACTACAATGACAAAAGAAAAATCCTCAATGACTTTTATCATTATCCTTCACATACACACAAACACACATGTGTGCACATGCACACACACGCGCACATAAGCACACACTTACATGCATGCCCATGCGTGTGCACCCACACTTGCAATATAGAGTAAATCAAGCACTGCCAGACATGATATACAGGACTAAATCCATAACTTGCTTGCAGTGTCTTCATGAAAGCTTTGTCAGGTTGATGTGTGAAAACTGACAGATCAAAGGTCTCAAGACCAGACTGAGAGCTAGTAACAAGCAAATTTCAACAGGTTTAGCTTGATTCCTTGTTCATATAAATATGTATCCTATTCTTCATCTAAATACCCTGAATGTATGAAATGTTATACAGCGCTTTACTCATTTAAAACTTAAAATCAGCACATGCATATCAAGAATTCAATGAAAAGTTGCTCACATGCACATAATCTTCCAGTTACATCAGTTCATGTCTTCTCTCCAAGTCCCAAAATTTCATATACATACACACATACAGGCAGGTGTACTGACACACACAAAAACGCATGCCCACTCATTAATACACACACACACATGCCCACTCACACACACACACACACACACACACACATTTGACACAGTATTCACTGATATGTCTCATATGTATTCTCACACATTCAGTCTGAAAACTTTTGTTATTTTCGCTTACACTAATATATAAAGAAGAGAGAACACACACACACACACACACTGCACAAATAAAGAAAAACACACACACACACACACACACACACACATATATGGGGTGTACACACACACACACACACACACACACACACATGCACATGCTCTCACACACACACATACATCGGTATTAATTCCCTTCAGTTCTTTCTGATACTACCACAATAATGAGTGTCAACATTTTAATGTTAAAGTCCACCGTCACATCTTTCAACAAATCTTTATGGTCCAATGATTAACCAGTAACTCTTAACACCCAATTCTTCAAAACAAGTAATCTGCCAATTATTACAAAGATGCTGCCACCTTCATCATGCAACCCAGTTTCAATCAATAGCACCTGTGCTACTCCAGTTTTCTGTAGGTAGGTCAGTTGGGGAGGGAAGAGAGGGAGGGAGAGAGCACCTAAACCCAGGTTAAATTGTGTTAGTGAAAATGAGGAGTTCTTTATGCAAACCCAGCATGTAAACCCACAATGACACTGAGGGAACACAGTGCCATGTATAAAATCCACAACCCACACATTCTTCCACAAAAATTAGTGTCTAAAGCACATACACAGACATACAATATTCTGGTATACAGGAAGAAATGACCTTGGTGAATATAAAGGAACTGATTTCATTGACTGTTCCTCTTCTTTTCCTTTCATTTACCTTATTATGATACTAAAGCAATGTAACATGGGGGGGGGGGGGGGGAATCACATCACACACACCCCCACCCCCCAAATCCTACTGGATTAAAATCAACATACCACAGGAAATGTGACTTTAAATGCCTAAATAAACAATACCAGTGATGAGATCTGAATTATTCATACACACAGTACTGGAAATAAGATCTTAATTATTTATAAAGACAATTCCAGAAATAAGACTTCAATTACAAAAACACATAATACTAGTGATGAGATCTTCATTAATAAGGCATATAGTATCAGCAGTAAGATCTTAATTCCTTATACACACACCATACCAGCAATAAGATCTCATTTCCTTACACACACACAGAATCAGGATTAGATCTCATTTACTTATATGCACACCAGCAATAAGATCTTATTCATTTATGTACGCCATACCAGCAATAAGATCTTATTTACTTATGCACACAATACCAGCAATAAGGTCCCATTTACTTACACACACAGTACCAGCAATAAGATCTCATTCACTTATACATGCAATACCAGCAATAAAATCTCATTTACTTGCACACACAACAGCACAAAATCCTGAATTATTTCCAGACACAATACCAGCGATTTATACTACGCATAAAATCTTCATTAGTGACACAGGAAAACCAAGAGACTGTTAGTGTTCAGAGGTGGGAAGCGGTTGACGATATGTGACTCGACATTTCATGACTTTCAATGGATATACTTGGCATCATTTTGCGTTGATACACTGATGGGTACTGATTACATAGATGAGCAAAATCATCACAAATTTTCCTTTTTGTCTTCACTTGTAGCAACATCTCCACATGGATTGAAGTCATTTGGTGTGAATTTTCTATCAATATGTGGCATCACAAAGCATTTCCTCAACAATGCATACTTGGAAATAAAAAAATATTCTGTTTTTTGTGCAAGATGATTTGTTCTATTTTGTGTGTCTGCAAGTACTCTGACAGAGCGAGCAGAAACTCTGTATCATCATAATTACTTTTACCGTTATTGCAAGTAGTACCACGAGAACTTATTGCATTGTCCATACCAACTTAGATCCAATGGCCTTGCTTAAACAACCCTCAAGAGGATTGCTGAGGAGCAAGATGTTGGAGATCACAGCAAAAAAATGGACATCATTGCAGAATGGACAGGTCATTTGCTGAGACCCAAGCCACAGCACACACAAGGAAGGAATCTGATGCATTGTTCTTCAAGTGTGATGGCCGCATAACTTCCTATCAAGTTTAGGAGAGAAGAACATGACTATGAGAATTGTTGTCCGTCTGCATATGCACTGTATGGCTGCCAGACACAATCCTTCCTCTCGTTTTTTTTGTTTGTTTTTTTTTGCATAAGCTATGAAGAATCCATCTGAATGATCTCTTCTTGAATTTCCCTCTCCAAATGTGCTGTCAGTGTTCAGATCTGGCATTCAGAAGGTTGGAAATGACGTGCAGACTTTAACCTTCTTTAGGAAGCCACAGACCCAGTTTTCAAGACGATGCTGAAACTTGTCATGGCTGACAAAGTCGTCCATGCTCAGAGTAGTTCTGTTTTGACACACTCCCATCAGGTCACTGTCATCTACTGAGCATGACTGGTGTACACACATGTATTTGATAACAACTCTGAGTCTAATATCATTCTATATAGGGCAGCAAAGCATGGGTGTTCCTCTGAAGTAGACACAAGAAGTTTATGAGAAAGACTGGACAAGGTACAACCATGTCATGCATGACTGGGGAAAGAGGGGTGTGGAGATTCCCCGGCTGTCTAAACATCTGTGGCAGCACCCTTAGACCTGTCATTACAAGAAGACATTTATAGTGCTAACCTTTTTCACCAACAATTTTACATCTTTCAGCTACAAAAATTAACTGCAGCTGTCACAGGTTGGCTTTTTGTTGTTGTTTTTTTTTACATGAGCTCTTTACTGAAAATGAAACGCATGACTGAATGGCCGCTTGCACATCAGTTGTATGGGACAACAGAGTGCTTTTCCAATGGTGAACAAGCAAGCAATTAAGATGTCAACTACCTACTGAATATGTGTGTTGGGATAAAAGGTAATCATCCTCACCACAACTGTATTATTCTATTGAAATCTACAACTGTTTATCATCTAGCTGAAACAGCATATGTTCAAGACAATTAGTAGCAAACAGCAATTAGAATTAGTAAAATATACCCTATGGGAATAAGTGTGTGAATTTTCTGGGTACAGTACCAATGCACTTGAACTCCTTTCAGAAGTGATAAAAAAAAAAGATTTGTTATAAAGATATGTTTCTCCTCCCATTCTTCATCTAAATATGCAATGATCTTATACTTGTAAGAATGTCATACACACACACACACACACACACACACACACACACACACACACACACATCCCAAACAGAAACATACACACACACAAGAAAACATCACCGTAAAAATAACCGACTGATGAAGCAAAAATTATGCTAACATAAATAAAAAACGGACTGTGCAAGTTAAAAAAAAACCCCTGCAAATCTGAGGTGACTCCCAGTGTGACACACACATTCAGCACCAACAGCGGCCACATCACAGACACCAGTCCACTAAAAGAAGAGAAGGAAGCAGCCTCACCATAAGCACAGACCAGAATCAGTTACCAGACCACTAAACTTCTCTAATCATCACGTAGACGTGGCCAGGAGAGGTAAGGAGGAGAAAACTACAGCAGCATTGGAGGGAAGAGTGGTTTTGGGGAGGGACTGAGGAGAAAGCTACCGCAACCGCTGCAAACAATCACTATAATCAACCCCTTCCCTGTCAGCCTGGTTGTTAAGTGACAGTCTGCTTGCCTACAGTACATTCGTGGGTGAAACTTCTAAAAACCGATTTCACTGAAATGAGGTCAGGTGCCAGGGGCCACCTAAGCCCTAGAGGGATACAGGGGCAATGCCCTGTTGGGGATCCAGTGGGGGCACAGCCTGAATGGATGTAACTGGGTTGCCTTCTTTAAGCAAACAAACAAACAAACAAAAAAAAAAAAAAAACACAAGAGTATTCCTTAATTTCTGAAGCATATTGCGAAACTTTAAGCCCTGAATAGACCCTGAAGAATGTCTGTGAACATGCTGGAAGAGCAGAAACAGGTGCAAATGGCTACATTAATCAAGTGATAGAGAACTTGAATCAGCTGCAAAACTGGAAAAAAAAAGGTAACCAATCTTGATTTGTTTGTTTTTGAAATTGATGCATATTCCGTCAGATTAAACAGTCATTCTGAGGGAAGCTCCATCGAGATAAAGGTAATTTTCACATAATTCCTTTTAGAGAGGGAGAAGTTTCACCCATGTACACCGCAATACCAGCCAGCCAGTTCACTGTCAGCAGTGTTGTGCATTACACTTTATTGTCATCAAAACCCATACTCTTAACAGCTGTAACTTTTCAATAAATTTGCTGGAATGTTCCACAGACATCTTTGCTTTAAGGAGAAAAAAAGGTCATTAACTTGCACTCTCTTCCAAGGCCAGAAGACAAAAAAAAAAGTTCTTCAGATTAAAGAAAAGGAAAAAAAAAAAAAAAAACCCCAGAGCTTCGGCCTACAATCGTCCAACTTTAATACAGGTGAGCAGAAAGTACATGTGAGAGTGCATTTAAGTATGACCTCTTACAAGTGATGATAGTTGCCTTCACAGATTAGGGGGTAGTGTGGGCATGAGGGAAGACAAAACAGCAGCAGGATTTGAAGTCAGGGTTGTTAGAGGGGGTGGAGGTATTTGCACATGTTGATAAGTGCTGCCAACAGTAAGTGACCTATGCTGTAAAAATTTTCCTGATCACACAGTCAATGTCCATGACCAGCAACAGTGAAAATTTTACAAATTTCATAACCATTCGCTGCCAACAGAGCCACTAGAAACATAATGAAAGTGCACAGCTGAAAACAAACAGGTGAATACATCCATGGACACAGCCAAATGAATAAGCTTTTTATCTCTTTTTGAATTGATGCATTACGGTTCCATCTTCTGTTGACGGCATCTGGGTACCTCCATACATCATAACACACCAATGTCGTTCTATAAATGTCCTTCAACCAGCATTTTCACAGAACCCTCTATGTCAAGTGGTTCTGAGGCTATTCACCATTGGAGAACCTGATGGGTTACTCCGTTTTTGCCTGTTTTGACTTGACATAACCAGAACATAAAGTTCTATGCTGATGACAGTAACTGCTACATCATAGATGAGTCATACTCATAGTACATTGAGCATTTATCCCCTACCCCTCCACCTTCCCTTTGACAGACCCTCAGTGAATTCCTCCACTGACAATTACCAAAAATCGGCCAACACATCTGGCTTTAGCATCAATTCAGTAACGGCACATTAGGGGAGAAAATTAAACCCCACATGTATTCCATGACCACTAATGATGATTTGGAGATCCATTTTTAGATAAAACAAAAATCCTAAACTCGATATTCCTTATACAATACAGTCCTGGTGTAAACCAAGCCTGAGAGACAGACACCTCCATAACAAAGACTAGACAAAAGAAGAGGGAAAAAAAACCCCAGAGAGTGAAGAACTAAAACAATGAAAACCACCACATTAGACAGATAAATAAATATACATAAACAGAGATGTGATAGAAAAAAAAAAACCTGGTGAAGAAAGGGCAAGACATGGGAGGACTGTGACCAAGTAGAATGGGGAGTGACACTCTGGTGTGCGCTCTCCAATGCTTGAAAAATTTCCATCTTATATTATAATCTTTTGTGATCACAAAGTAATAATAAAAAAAAAAAAATCAAGCAAAATGGATATTTGTATTTGTAGAAGAAAAACAAGGACCCAAACTCCAAGGAACTAAAGCCAAATAAAGAAAAAGATTATGCATTAACGGAATTAACACACTGACCTGTGTTCTTAGAACTCATTATTGACTATCATTCTATAAAGTTAAAAAGATAAAGTGTGCAAGAAATCGACACAGTGACTGGTATTAAAAGAACTTTGTCTGTAATTACTCACTTTCTTCAGAGTTTGTTTACGGAACTTGCACAAAGATGAGTGCTCTGAAGGGCATTCCCCTGACTGACTTTGTAGGAAGCCATGTTCAAAGAATCTTTACAAAATGGGGGAACACACAACTTTTTTCTTGATAGTAACTAAACTTTCTTGGAAGTCACCCTGAAGGAATTTTCACAAAGACAGGTATACAAAAGATTTTACCATTAAATGACTAACTTTCAAGAAGTATTCAAAGAATCAACACAGAGACTTGTCTGGAAGAATTTGATAATAACTTAACATTCTAACAACTTACAAAACCTTAGAGTTCAAGAAACTGACACAATGAGACATAGTGTTCAAGGAATTAATAACAACAAAAATGGTGTTCAAAGCACTTAATCAATACCCACTATCATACTCAAAAAGTAAAGATGTTCAATAGAAAAAATCCAAGGACAGAGCTGAACTGACATGTCATCATTTTAGGACAAAAAAAAAAAGAAGAAAAGATGAAAAAAAAAATAGGAAAAAGAAACCAATGAACTAAAGATACCAGTCCTAAACCATTCTGAACAGAAAAAAAACAAAACTCTGTCTAAAAATAAGATATCATGTTACTAATATTAAATGAAACACCACATCTGTTGAAACACAGTCCCAAAAAATGAAGAATGTGACTTTTTCTTTTTTTAAGTGAAAAAAAAAACCAACAAAACAAAACAAAACAAACAATGAAGAAGATCATGCAACACCAGTGTCAAGACTTCACCATGCTTTATAAGCTTACCTTTTCACGACGCCGAGCCGCAGGTGGCAGCTAGCGTAAATGCATGCATGCGCACACACATACACACACACACGCGCGCACACAAACACACACACCAAAGGTCCAGCTAAATGATGGTCAAAGCATACCCTGGGCTACGCTACTTTACATACCAGTTCACCATTACATCCACACCAACACAGTACGAAAATGACTAGATATACAGCACCAGACGTACAAATCATTTGTAATAATACTGATTAACAAAAAAACAAACCGACCTTAAGCCACCCAGTACATATCTAAAAAGCATGAAATGAAAAGGCTTGAATACAGAGGCGGGACAAGGAGATGACAGGGTAAAAGGCAGGAGAGACGGTGGAGAGGGGAAAAAGAGAAGAAATTCTCCGGAACTACTTACTGCACTAATCCTATTCGGCTGATCTCAACCTTCACGGAAGGTGAAGGTTATAACTGCAATTGAGAGTCCATTTTACAGTCCATTTCATAGTACTGGTGTGTGACCGACATAGTTATCGATGCAAACTTAAAACACTGGTATAACTGCTTTACACAGCTCTGGCATCTGCAAAGGCATCTTGGTTGGAATGAAATCCTTTCATTCCAGGCAAAGTGTCATAAAAAAAAAAAAGTAAAAAAAAAATGAAAGAGAAATATGTACATCTTTAAACAGTATTCCCACTGCCATTACATGATAAAATTTTTAACTGTCAACATTCTAAAATGTCAATACCCACCATCTGTGTCTGTTAGTACAACTGATATAGTCACACAACCAAATAAATCAAATAACAAAGCATACAAACAGATATCAAAACACATTGAAAACCCGCAAATGTGCTGGTTAATACGATCCACATTTCTCCACATGGTATAGAAACAGGGCAGATGTTACTTGAATGCATGCTCAAAACAAAACTCTCAGCAACTTTCAGTTTGTCGGCTTAAATCAAAACAAAACAGATCAGAACCACCAGGTCAACATTTCACACATCAATCAGGCAAAGACCTGGTGTCAGCCATACCTTCTTTATTCTAAAGAGTGTCATTTTCAAATCACACGTGCACCACACAAAAATAGTTCTTTTGTCCAGTTATTTTTCATAAATTCATAAAGTCAGTTTTTAGGTATGAACAGAAGACTTCCGCAGAGTCCTCCACATTTCTCACTTTTGCAATCATTTATTTTTTATCATTAATAATTTTGTCTTTTTCTAGGACCTGAATTTCACTAAGAAAAAAAGATTTAAATCCAACTGTCCTGATCAATACTAACTTTTTCCCCCTCAAAAACTGTACGTTTTCTGAACAGATGATAATCCTGATGTTCTTCATGGTAGACATATCCAGGACCTCCAAGAAGAAGGGAATGAGGACAGTGATTTATCTATGCACGACAATTACTTTTCATAGATACAGGTTTTTGGTTTTGCATCCCATTGTGGTGGGGAAATGAAGCGGTCTACTTACAGTATATTCATATTTCTTTCCCCCCAAAACAACAGTCCCTCACACCATCTTCAATGGTTTTCCACAAACCAGAAGTTTATAGGTTTTAGTACCACTTCATCCCCAATGGCCCATCCACCAATTCCAGTACGCTACTGTTCCAGCCTACACCTCTGGTCGAAAATTATCTATTTCATTCCCAAACCTATTATTTGGGAAGCTCGGAGTGTTAGGACACACAGTTTGAGGTTAACAGTTGTTGCAGAAGTGGCTGCTGCAGCACCTTTTTTTTTCAGCTTGTTGATTGTGACTGTAAATGACAATGATAGGTGACTGTGCACTACCTAGGATGCCAATGAATAGGTAAGAATAGCTGAGAAAGTTGCGTTGACACTATGGGTTTGTCTACATTTGCTTAAAACTTAAGTGACAAGAATACAGATGGGTTGTGCATTTTCCATGATCAGGTAAGTGACCCACAATGTTGAAATATACAGTACATAGAGATACACACAGCAATCTACACCCACAACCAGCTTCTCTGTAAAGAAATAAACTGGTGTGCTTGGATCTAATTTCTTTTCATCATTTTCTTTTTAGGGAAAAAAAGTATCCAATTTTCAAAAACTCAATTTAGTTCATTTGGTGCTCTACAAAATCATCTTGTACTAGCAAGAATGTTGTGCAAAAAATTAAAAGGGAGGGTGGGGGGGTTTAAACAGAACACTACATCGTTTTCAAGGTTGACAGCCATATTCAGTAGCAACTCAAGATGGCATGGACAAGATGTTTTTAAACTGAACAGAGCATATGTAACATTAAAACTGATGAACCATCTACATCTAAGAAACACCTTAATAGTGTCTGAAACCTATGTATGTCTAGTTCTTGTGGAAATCATTCCATTGTGAAAAAAAGGTACTAGACATGTTCTAACCATGCAAATGTAATAACACTTTCAGTGGCTACAATCAACTTGGACATCAATTGTGATCTTTCAAGACACCTTTAAGTGGGAAAACAGACAGGCTTAATCTTTTGTCCAAGAAAACTTAAATGAATAGCAGCTGTCTTTTCCACACTTGACACAACGATGTTGTGATTTACCGAAATACAGTACTTTTTTTTTCCCTGACAAGTATCTTAAATGTAGGTTTAAAAAAAAATCAGTTAGCTGACTTTAGTTTCCTATTTCAGGTCTACCCGACACCATGGTAAGTCTTCTGCCTGTTCAGGCGTGAAATGAGAGAAGCACAAAAATGGGGAGGGGGAAGGGGGGACCTGAGGGCAGGGAACTGTTAGCAGAACTACCAAAACAAAAACCATGCAAATGGACCCAACACACACAACTCACACATCTTCTTTAAGCTGCTTGCCCTCCCGTTCTGCTGCTCCAGCAGGCGGGCACTCTCTGTTGCCTGCAAGATGGAACAGATGGGTGGATATCACATCTGGTTCAAATGGGCTTTACGTCTGTATAAGGCGAGAGAGAGAGAGAGAGAGAGAGAGAGAGAGAGACAGACAGACAGACAGACAGACAGAGAGACAGACAGACAGACACAGAGACAGACAGCAGGCAGCAGCAGACAGAGACACAGACACAGACAGGGAGGGGAGAGTCAAGAGGAAGAGTGAGAATCTGTCATCTCACCTAAATGCAGTAAAATATTTAACACCCAAACTGCCACTCCTGTGTGAGTGTGAGTGAGAAACAGAGAGACAGAAACAGACAGAGAGGAGGACAGACAAAGACAAAGGGAGAGAAAAATATAGAGACAAGCATTAAATAAAAGTCTTGATACATTTAGGAACTTTCTTTTGTTTCAAGTAACAAGTGATAACAATTCCAAATCATGACAACACCACCACTCCCACACCCTCCTCTCCATCCCTGAAAAACTACCACCACCAACCGACAAAACAACAACAAAACTGCCCTTGAACTCACTTTAGCTTTCCAGGTAAACACATCCTCTTCCTCAGCTTTGCTACCTGCCACACGGCTCGGATTTTCCTGAGACCCAGAGAATCAGACAATCAGAATAACAGGCACTTTAGCTCAATGTACAGAACATTTGCTGCAGACAATACAGCGACATGCTTCCATTTAAAATTTCTTTCATGTATACTGACATCAAATGATGATATAAAACAGAGGCTATCTGGCTTACAACTCACTCTTGGGCTCAAACTCCCAATCTTCATCTGTTGATAGTCCTGGGCTCCAATGATTTTCATGCCCTATATTGGTGGTGATCTTGGCCTCTATCTCAACTCTGACCTCACTTTGTGACATTACACAGCCATGATCCAATAGCATCCATTCTTGACCCTCATTCCATCAGCTTTATCACACCTTTCCTTACAGAACAGGTGTAAAAAAAAAAAAAAGTTGGCATCTTCCTGCACTCTGCCAAGCGAGAAAAATCACTAAGCTCTTCTCCTCAACGAACTTACAGCCAGACTCTAGCCATGTCAACATCTTTAAAGGATTTCAACCCATTTCCTTCGGGGGAAGACTGGAAGAGACAGAGAGAGTGCCTGTGTGTGTGCATGTGTGTGCATGTGTATGTGTTGTGTGTGCGCACACTTGTGTATACATGTATATATTTGTGTATGGGCCTGCATGTGCGAGTTCTTGCATGCATGCATGTGTAAGTGCTTGCATGCATGTACAAGTGCATGTGAGTGTTTGTATGAGAACATGTGCGTGCATGCACATTTGCAATTCTGATTTGCTTCAGCGCCACCATCAGGATTTCAATAGAGTAAAAATAAAATCTTCACATTCATTCAGAGCTACTGACCAATTTAGTCCTTTAGAAAGTTTAAGTGACATATGACCAGTCACTGAGAAGTGGTTAGCGTCGCAGACTCCCGGCTGGTAGGTCGTGGGTTCGATTCCCATCAGAGTCATGTGGGATTTTATGCCCCAACCGGATCCTACCCAGAGATGAGTTTGCCATGGGCTTAGTTGGGAAGGCTGGAACCACATAGTTGAGTTTCATCCACTTAATGGATGTGTCTGAGAGTGTTGCTCAAATTTCCTGACCAACACTGCAGGTGTCTGTATCTCTCTGGCCTGGTCGACGCCGGGATATATTATGAAAGGAAGCATAGAGTACAGCCCTGTCATGCAGTCTCTCAGACCCAAATGGAAATCTGCAGCGTCATCTCTTATCATCCACATTCTCATCAATCAGCATAAAAAAAAGTCTCAAATTCAGTGGCCCTTCGTGCCCTCCTCTCATGGTGACCTCAGTTTCGATGTCCTCTCCACGTCTGTGGCCTTGGTTTGGTTCTGTCGGGGTCACTGGTATTGGCAAGTCCATGGAGGCTGTCATTGGACGGACATGGTGGCACCCTCCGGGGGGAGAGCTCACTCATACTGGCTCCGCGACTAAGCAATTATTGTTCTGAGTAGGGGCTAGCAGGTGGTGTCCTGCGTATGTTGGATCAGAACAGGTGCCACTGAACACCACTGAAGTGACTCGGCAGCAGTGCAGTGTCTCCTCCGGTGGGTTGCCTCTTTACGACTTGACAATGTGCTCCCTGTGGATTGCCGGTGCCGGGGTTGTGGCAGGACCGACAGGGCTGTGGCTGAGAACAGGGTGTCGGAATGAGCTGCGTGGGTGCACTGCCACTGAGGTGGCACAAAAGTTGGGACAGCCAAAATAAAAAAAAAGTTTAAGTGACATACTTATTACCTACCATCATCACATCAACATAATTATACAATAAAACTACAGGATTCAGACTTCAATCAAATACAGATTATGTATGGATGATGTCTACTAGAGTTTACTGCCCATACCCCATAGTCATGATCATACATACTACCGGGTGAAAGCTGCACATGTAAGTAACAAAATCTGAACTGCCCAGAAACATGTGGAAAAAAAAAGTGCTTTTTCAATGGCAGAAGCAACTAATATATTTACAGCTTTGTGAATCTGATCTTCTGGACTACGGATTTGCTGGATGATCTGGAATGTGAATGGCGTGCATACTAGGTTGTTTTTTCTTTCCCTGTCAGCAAGAGTGTGGAAATGTGAGGACAGGATAATAATGAACTTATAATTCGATCGAAAGTGAGACTGTCATCACAGCTGGTGAGGGCTATTTTACAGCCGACATGGGAAGCATGGTAAAAATGCATTCTTTTGTGACAGGTGGTTGACTGCTTTTAGAGAAGGGGACAAGGGTATGTGTTGAAGGGGTGTGATGGTGAAGGAACAGACATGTACACTTCAACTGTGGAAATCACAGACATGTTCTTTAGCTAGCCATTGGAAAAGTTAGAATCAAAAGATCTGGCATGTATTTATCAGTATATCAAAAACAAAAACCTTGGTAAGTATGTTTTTTGAAGATCTTGTGTTTTCAATGTGTGGAATGTCCTGGAATCGTGAAAGTTCTGTTCAAACTGCTGAACAGGCAAAACTAAATGAACAAACAAATAAAAAAATTCATGGGCGTTTCACTGTTTGCATGAAATGCTACGAAGTTTTGCTTCAATTCTATGTTTAAAATGTCCATCCCAAATTCCTTGGGACAGGCAGGGGAGGGAAGCATGTTCATACTTACCTGTTAGCATAAAAATGGCCAATGAAACAGATGACATGTTAACGCTCAAACTATGTTGGCATGCACTAGTCAGTATTTCACTTCTAGCAAGCTAAACTATGGGCCTGGGCCGATCAGCTGGCAGTGACACAGTACAGTAATGAGGTCAAAAAAAAAAAAAAAACAGGTGTCTCTCCTCACACTGATCTGTGTAAAAGGAAATCAAGAAGGCACATTTAGTGACTGACTATTGAGTTCCTCCTCTGAAATCAGTCTCACCTCACCTTAATCATAATTCAAAGAATTTTTCAAGTTGGTACTGCGTTTGATACTCGGTAAAAAATGTCATGAAAGGTCTTGTTAAATCAACCATCATGCCTCTGACAGAATTTGAATTAAATAAAACTGAGACCAGTCTGCTGTTCACATTACTAAACACTAGAAGTATTTTCTAATGAGATAATACATTAGATTTCTTTTCAACAACATTTTACATTTCAGACTGAACTCCAAACTTTGCCTAAAACAAATGTGCGTACTCACACACACGCACACAAACATACACATACACACACACACACACACACATACACACACACTCACATGCATGCACTAATTTCAACACAGCACATCCAAATCACCTCTTCCTCTCTCTCAAAGCACTCACTTTAAGCTGCCTTTCGATTTGTGCAATCCTCTGCCGGATGCTGAGCCCTACCACGGACGTGGTCTGAAGTGAGGGCTGCTGAGCCGTGCTCTGTGAATGCCCTCTCTGTCCCCGCCACTCCCTCCCCACCCTTAACACCCTCTCCACTCTTCTGTCCAGCGCTCGGCAACGTGGTTGCCGACACAAATGTTTTCTCAGCACTGGCAGCAGGGTGTGGGAGGGAAGGCGGGGCCAACAGGGTCATACCGGGCGGGGCTGAAGCGGGAAGAGGCGGGGCCTCTCCCCTCCTGGCTCTCTGACTCAGATGCGGCAGAGCTGGGCAGGTAGAAAGAATCGTCCGTGACGAAACCAGAGTTCATACGCTGCTGCTGCTGGACAGAGGGCAACGTCATTGACGTGGGTGGCTTGGAGGTGGTAGTGGGCATGGGTGGAGTCTGGGTCTCGCCCTTCCTGCCACCCCTGGGGGACGGCACAACACCAGGGGTGGAGGGTGAGCCCAGGTGCGTAGTAGTCGACCCCACCATTCGCAGGTGGGGGTGAGATATGCCTGACCGCTCGGAGTCCGTGTCATTCTGTGATCTGAAACTGCCGCGCTCACTCTCTGAAGGAAGGCTGACTCCCATCATCAGTTCTTCCTGTGGAGGTAGAGCGCTAGAGGCGGTGGCTGAGGTGTGAGGCATGGAGGCGGACGCTCCCCTCGGCTCCCCCTCCTGCTGGGCTTGACACCTCAGTTCCACCGTGCGCCAGTGGCTCTCCTCAGGCTCACTGGCGACTGAAGCCACTCCTTGGGCTCTCCCGACTTGTAGAGTACCACTGTGGGCCTGAAACGTGATGACAACAGTGGTCAGTTTCTACCAGTTCATCTTCAGTTCCAACAGTGTCACACACACACACACACACACACACACACACACCATGAATTAAAGATGACTAACAACAAACAAGAATGAAAATAAAGATTCTATTACAAAATAAGGTTCACACAGGAAGATTTTTTTTTCTTTTCTTTCTTTCTTTTTTCTTTTCTTTTGCAGATATTTCATCAACAAAAGAAAATCTGAATTTTGCACCCAACTAGGATGCGTGTTCAAAGTGAAAGATGCTAAGCTTGAGAAAGAACAATGATGGACTGTTCTGAAGCTCAAGTGAATATTAAAAAATTGGGGAAGCAAAGGCAAAATGAAGATCATATGGTGGTTTGTGTGTGGTGTGTGTCTGTGTGTGTGTGTGTTTATGTACATATGCGTGTGTGTGTGTGTGTGTGTGTGTGTGTGTGTGTGTGTGTGTGTGTGTGTGTGTGTGTGTGTGTGTGTGTGTGTGTGTGTTTCTCTGCATGTGTAGATCCACACGAGGCACAAACATTACCCAAGAATGCATGGATTTGGGTCTGCAAGCTCCCATCTATCCACTCCCTTCTCAATTTGTCCATTAAAGCATTACACTCCATGTTATAAAGGAGAGAGAGGAACAGGAATTCCCCCTGACTGACCTGTACAATCTCCTCCTCTGTGTGCGGGAGTCCGGGTGGCTGAGTCAGGCTACGCACACTTTGAAGCACCCTCTCTGATTCCAGACACTGCAGATGGCGTGCTGGGAGATCCTCACTCTCAGGGCCCTGACCTGCAACACACCACACAGTACACACTGATAACACCCTGTAGGAAACCCTCTTTGACTGTGACCACTCAACACACACTGTACCTAATAACACATTGTTTGACACCCTGTGACTGTAACTGCTCAACACACACACAGTACACACTGTAGAATGTCCTCTTTGACTGTAACCACTTAACACACACAGTACACATTGATAACATACAACAGAACACTCCGTTTGACTGTAACAGTTCAACACACAAAGTATACACTAATAACAATGTCTACCACACACTTTGACTGTCACTGCTCAACATACACAGGACACACTGATAACACGTTGTTAACAACCTGTTCGACTGTTACCACTCAACACACACTCAGCATAACAATTATAACAGATTTTGTACAATATGTATGACTGTCACTGATAAACAGATCCAGTACATACTGGCAACACATGGTGTAACATGCTGTAGAACTGCCACAACTCAACACATTACACATTCATAGGATGCTGTACGATCATTACTGCTAACAGACGCTGCACACACTGACAACATGCTGAAGAACACCCTGTATGATTGTCCTGCCTAGAAAATCTGTGCTTCCATTTCACAAAGAAAAAAGACTCTCCAATACCAGAGGTCCCACGATCAGTGTTTAAAACCTAAACACAGTTTTTGTTTTTGATTTTTTTTTTTGACTGGTATGACATAAGTTGTGATGAAAATGCAGTGATATTTATTCACCATTTTAATTCCAGAGCTGGTCAATAAATAAGCGCATGATGAGAACAAGTAGCCATTATCAGTAACCACACTGATAATTTGGGTCACAACAGTGCCTACATTCAGAGTGGAACCAGCAACTTGGCTTTGTCCAAAATGCATGTTGTAGTCAGAGACATAACTGTGACACACATCACAAACATCCAGTACTGTGCACAATCTGCTGGCACACTTTATTAGCATGACACAGTGACACAACGTCTGATTAGTCATCTGGCAAGTAGTTTATGTTAACTGTAGAATATCCAAACTACATCCAGACACAGTGATACATAATCCTTACAACAGATAACAATCAGTAGATCATGTACACAAGAAGTCATCTGGAAAATCATATTGTTGCAATAATGAGTCAATGATTCAGACATAAACTGCTGGTGAGCAAGTTCTACAACCGGCTGGAAATGAACAGATGTAGATACGGTCACCCACCCTTTGACTACCGGTCCTTATTGACAAGCACTAGCAAGACGTTGGAAACAAGAATACAGATGTCATCAACACTGAAGAGAAGAATGCAAACTGCAGGAGCCTGAGGGTCAAAACTGGGTATACCCAGTCACAAACCACACGAAGTGCAGCCACACCAAGTTTGTAAATGGACATTGATCAGCATGTCTATACCGATCCTCCCCACACTAAGCAATCTGTGTCAGTCAGAAGGCCACTGCAGCATAACCACACTGCCCCACGCCACTGGCTGTCCCCACAGCTGTTGCAGCCTGCAGATGGCATTTTATGGATCGTACATTTCAGCCTCACCTACTCCTCATTTCTCATGCAATTCATTGGCCATAGCTTGTACCACCTGGTGCAGCACTCGGGCCCCGCCAAATCTGCAAACTGCTGCACCTAACTTAGCAGAATACAACTGTATCACTGGGTGTGGAAATCAAGTATGATTAACTCCCTCAGTGTGGTGGGGAAAATGTGAAATGTTTAAATGCATACACAGTCATGATAGTTGCTGTGCATCAAAGATCTGGTTACAGAGAGAGAATCACTGGTTCCAGAAAAATTTCTTTAAGAACTGTCAGCTTCATCCCCTCCACCCCTTCTACTTTGGGATTACTCTGTGTGTGTGTGTGTGTGTGTGTGTGTGTGTGTGTGTGTATGTGTGTGTGTGTGTGTGTGTGTGTGTATAAACACATACACGGTGTGTGTGCATGCACTGTTCATGTGTGTGCTGGAGTGTGCATGCGTGAGTAAGCGAATGTATGCATGTGCGTGTGCATGCGAGTGTGTGTACGTATGCACAAGCATGCTTAAATGCATGTGCATGTATGCACATTGACATATATCCATCTGGGTCTGTGCCAGTGTTTGCATATCAGTGTAAAAGGTCAAATTATTACATTATGACATGACAAGGTGATAGAGTTCATTTTTGTCTACATACTATGCAAATTTGCATTTCCTTCCAAAGATCTATGCGCTTTCTGACAGACTACACTTTGATCCTGGTGTGATTCATCAAAGTCACACCTTGAATGACATGAAAGGCTGTAAATAGACTTACATAGCACATCACATTTCAACTGTATATAGAGAAGATGATGGTCATTTTTGAAGTAACTTATGGTGCCAGCTGTTCAATATAGTAAAAACATGTATGGAAGCTCAGACGCCTGATCACACTCCATAATCAAAGCAACAAAAAGAAAACAACTGATAGGCTCAACTTAAGCCTTCTTTATGTTATCATTGAAACAAACTTACCTGACCAAATTCTTCAACTAAGAAGACTTTTTGCAATAAATAAAGGGATGAATCAAAACTATTGGCATTCAGCACACACTTTGTCACAACTGAACCTCAAGACACACATTATATACAGCCAACGCACAGTCTTGGTGACAGCTGCTCTATCCCATAAACTTACTGACACCTGCACACGTCTACATACACTAACAAATGTATACTCATGGTTCTTTCTAGTCACCCCCCCCCCCCCCACCATCATCCTTTCACTCCCACCCTCCCCCCCCCCCCCCCCTCCCCCCCTCGCCCTATCCCCTATCATCTCCCAATTGCAAGCACTCAAGATTTATGGTACTGTGATATATATGCAGGTGTCCATGTTCACAGTCTATATGGAAATTGTACACAAATCCACAACTTCATGTGCAGAATATATGAAAGATTCACACACTCGGACACACAGACACATGGATTGAGTCTGTCAATCAACCACTCTGTCCTTCAGTCAACCTGTCATTCAATCACTTTGCCATTCAGTTCCCAGTGCTGTTTAGTCACTCTGGCATTCAGTGACTTTGCCATTCAATTCCCCCTGACATTTAGTCATTTTGCCATTCAATCCTTTGCCATTCAGTTCCCACTGCCATTAAGTCACTATGCCATTCAATTTCAATTTCCCCTGCCATTTAGTCATTCTGCCATTCAATCCCTCTGAGATTCAGTCATCCTGCCACTCTGACACTGTCATTTAATTCTTCTGCCATTCAATCAGCCTGATACTCAAGACACTCTGCCGTTCAGTCACTCTATCATCCAATCACTCTGCCATTGGCTCTTAATCACTCTGCCATTCAGTCACTCTGCTTTAAAAAAAAAAAGTCACTCTGTCTTTCAATCACTCTGGCTTTCAATTATCTTGTCATTCAGTCACTACGTCATTCACTCACTCATCTGGACACTCTGTCCTTCAATCACTATGTCGTTTAATCATTCTGCACTCTGACACTCGAATACTCTGCAATTCAATCATCATAATCAGTCAGTCACTCTGCCATTCAATTTCCCTGCCATTAAGCCATGATCAATGTCATTCAATCACTCTGCCATTCAGTTGTGCCATCTTTCAGTCCCTCTGCCATTCAATCACTCTGCCATGCAGTAATTCTGCCATTCAGTTACTCTGTCACTCAGTAGCTCTGACATTCAACCATTCTTTCAATCAATCTCTTTCTCATTCTCCTTTAAGTTACTGTCATTCAACCACCTGTCTTTCAGATGTTCTGTCATTCAGTCTCTCTACCACTCAATGACTCAATTATTCAGTCACTCTGTCGTTCAGACACTCTGCCAATCACCTTAATCCTCTGTTCTAACCTTACCTAACCTCACATAAATACACATACCTGCTACCCCCTTTTTGTTCACAAAATCTCATAGCCTCCTCTACTTAGTTTAGTAAAATAAAAAGCTGAGGATGAACAAACTACATCCACATGCATGCACAGACACACACATATTCCCCCGTCTCTCCCCACCACATATGAATACTCACCCACAGATAAAATACACACACAAACACATAGGCATACACACAAATACCTATACACAAACATATACAACACAGACACAAACATACATCACACAATATACAGACACAAACATAAATACAAAATACACACAGATACTATTACACAAAATATACACCAGTCACACACAAATAAATGCTACTCAACAAATACACAAACAAGCCACACTCTGTAGTGTCCTTACCTGGGTCAGCAGCCCGCAAAGAGGGCACCTGCCCCTCTGACAGGTGATGCTTCAATTTCTGTGCAACAACACACCAAACACCACACCCATCACTATTCCTACCACCACAGTACAAAGGTCAATGCGCAAAACACAGGACGCCCTCAATGCCTAAACATTCAGAACATACCACCGACCAATTTTACTGTAAACACCAATAAATTCACCAATCCATGCAGAAAACACTCACATGGATCAGTAACCTTTTATCACAAAAAAAAAACAAAAAAAAAAACTTAAGATAACACAAATGTTCAAAAAGAAATGTACATTAAACAATGTATAAACAAAGCCCACTGATCATTGCTAGGTCAGCAAAAACAAATACATCCTATCCAATTACAAGCAGTAAAATATAGCACATAAACCTCTCACACAAACTCATTACAGATCAACACCTGTCACTGCACAAAATTTGATGGAAGAGAAATCACAACCAAACCAAGCAGTAACTTCGTTTATTCACTTGATAGCAAAAATACGTGAAAAAACAGGAGATACAACACAGATCACTATTCAGCTCCTCCCCTCTCCCACCTCTTTTCCCCCTCTCACATCTGCCTCCTTCCTCTCATCTTATCCTAGTGTCTATTAAAAGGCGAAATGAAACGGAATTATTCACAAATGAAGCATAAAAATCTGCACAGCACTGGGTCTTGCAGCACACGATCATCAGCATGAAAATCTGATAATTTTTCTTTCTTTTTTTCTTTTTTTTTTATATTAATTTCCATGTTTCCCTCATATTGATTTTACTACCTACCACAGCATCTATCAGTCATTTAGAATGCCAGAAAACATGGTTCCGATGGCCCTTCCAGAATTAATAAGCATGAAAAAAAAAAATGAAGTCCAAAATCCACAGAGAAGAGGAAGCATGTTTCCCTTGCCAAGGAAAAGCCAAACACTATGTGTGTGAATTGGCCTAATAATGTTGACTAAGGGCAATCACACTTCTGGCATACCTTACTATGCAAAAACGATTAGCTCCCTGCCCTCTCCCCACCTTTTTTTTTTTTTTTTTTTGGGGGGGGGGGGGGGGGGGGTGGGTGGTGGTGGGGGGGGGGGGGGGGGGGGTAATAGGTCATGATAATGCAATGATGTTCCACATCAAGTAGGGATAAGCATTTTTGTTTGAACAGGCATGTGTGAGAAAACAGTCATTATTTTATATATCCAGAAGGATGAAAGTGAAAGGTTTGTGTACCTGGATGGTGTTCTGATAGGAAAGCAGTCTCCTCTTCAGAACCTCCAGTTCCACCTCATGCCCACAGGAACCCTGCAGGGGAAAAAAAAAAAACAAAGCAGGCATCAAGAACCATCCTTCTGCTGACAATTCTGCTGCACTTTATTTCAAATCAGGGGATCTGATTTCATAAAGAAGAACAGAAGTACTAAAAAGGCAGGCGAAACAACAGCAAGAAAGAAAGACACATTTCACAGGGAAAGAAGAAAAACAGACAAGAGACCGAGTAACTGAAGATGTCTAGACAAATATGGTTAGAAAGGGACAGTTGACAGAGAGGACACAGAGAAAAAGGTCAAAAAAAGACACAGAGAAACTTATCTAGGAAACCAGCCAGACAAAAAAATAACCCCCACAAGTCACCTTGCCCTGTCGCAGCTGCAGGATGTTATCACTGAGCTGAGCATTCAGTTTTTCCAGCTCGCTCATCTGAAACTCCGTACCCTCCAACAGCGCCACCTTGCTCCGCATCTCCACCAATGCGGCCGTGGGGACCTTCACGGAGGTGGCATCTTCTTCGGCCGGTTGCGGCCGATGCATTTCTGCCTGCACGGCTTCCAGCTGCCGCTGCAGGACAACCACACGTTGCTGACACTCCTCCAACTGCTGCGGCAACTGCTGCCTCTGGGCTGGAGGCATGTTCTCCAACACCTGGCAGGGGGATATAAGAGAAACACTTTAAAAAAAAAAAAAGGGGGGGGGGGGGAATAAGATTCGGATGAATGAAAAATTCACCTACTGGTCATACTCTTTGCCACACTGGTCATACTCTTTGCCACATAACTTTACTTTCATAGAAAAAACTATACATCTGTGAAAATCATACATCAGTTTGATCAAATCTCTGCTCTTTCATACTTCAGGAGAAAAACAAAATGTTACTTTTTAGCAAGATCATGGACTGGCAGACAGAATTTGCATGCAAATGCATGTGCAAGCCTGTATCCGTGCTCGCTCACACTCTCTCTCTCTCATACATACACACACACAGTAAAATGTTCAATGGCCACATAAACTCTTATATATGGGCGTGTTAACCAACAAGCACATATTACACAGCATGCTTTAGTTCAACACTGTATCCCACTGGGACAGGAATGTGCACAATGACCCTTCTCTCAATGCTTAATACTTTTATATATCCAAATGTATTCACACACCTTTTAGAGAAGCAGTAGAAAGAGTCCTTAACCAATCTTGAGGAGCACACACACCCACAAACACACACTCTCTCTCTCTCTTTCTGTCCTACATTCAGTGACCTCTCCGCAACACTACTCCCATGTCAGCCATTGTGGCTCTCCCATATATACATGCACAGTCAGGGTTGTGCTGTCGCCACCTCTCCTCCAGAATGAAATCCTTAAATCAGCCAGACAAACAAACTTGCCCAACAGATCAGAATGACATATCAGAAGACTCACCTGGCTGCCAACAGTTTCAAACTCGACAAGGCGTGACTTCAGTCTGTTCTCATTCCGTTGCAGTTGATTGATTTTGTCTTTCAGGATTTCCTCTGTCTGCTCTAATTCTCGCACCCGAGCTTGAGCGTCAATGTCACGCAGTTCATATTCACGCACCTGGAGATCACAGAGCAAATATAAGTACCTACATTAACTGATCGGATTTTTTTTCTTTCTGTTTTCACATTCATCACGCACAGAAAAAAAATCTCTAATATTCAGCACAACACAGCACCAATACTAAGTTTTAGAAGCTTTATCATATTTCTTCTTACGCAAAAAAAGAAATAAAAGAAAAAATTTCTCTCCCTTACCCCATTTCCAAAGCAGTTAACAAGTTTTTCTCCCTATTTTGTATTATGAGACCACTGATTTTGATTTTGTTTTAAACTCTGGTGACTGCAAAGACATCTTTGAACTGGAGCATGTCATGTATAATGAAAAGAAGTGTCACAGAAAAGGCAGGAGATTAAAAACAATAACCACCACAAACCTTCATTTAGAGCAAAAGAAATATATTGACTTCTTCCACCATGTCTGATGTCAGCAGTCAGTGAATCAACGTTTAACATTCTGAAGCTGATCACAACAAATCCACAATGAAGTACCTTCATCTGTACAAAAAACAAGATGCAGTAACTACTCACCTTCTTCTGCAGCACTGCTTCACTCTTCTGCAGGCTTTCCACATGCTGGGTGAGCCCCACCTGGGCGTACGAGGCGGCTGACAGCTTGCGATCCATCTCATGAATCTGTCCTTGCTGCTGCGCTACATGCTGGGACAGCACCGCGTTCTCTTCCACCGCACGCTGTAACCGCGAGGACAGGTCCATGTTGATCACGTCCAGCTCGGAAGCTTTGCTGTGGGCAGCTGCTTCAGAGTTCTCCGTGTGTTGCAGCCTGTTCTGCAGACTTGACTCCACATTTTCATAGTTCTTCAGCCTCTGAACCAACGTGGTCTCCAGCGACTCCAGCTCCTTGACACGGACCTCAAGGTACTCAGCACGGTCCGATAGCCTCCCTTTCTCAAGCTGAAGGTCTTGGACCATCTTGCGCAGTGAAACTTCGGAAGAAGAGAGCTGCTCCATGGAGGCGGTGAGATCGCCTGACTTGCTCAGCCATACCTCTTCATCCAGCTTCAGCTTGCGCACCAGTTCCTTTAGTCTGCGCTCGTGAACCTGAAATATAGCATCCATTGATGGAATTGTTTCCCTCTTTCAATTAGCCTTTCTTAATTTTTTTCCTATCTCTCTACCATTTATTTTATCCTGAATCTCTCCACCATTAATTACTATCATTAAAATCAAGCAAAAAACAAATTCAAATATCTCTCAAAAAATGTATTGCACTAATTCTCTGAAAAAAAATCTCTGAACCATAAGTACTAAGCAGAAGAACATTATTGTATCAATCAGAAAATCATCTTTACAAAGCACCAGAAGCTATGATCACTTTCCTTCTAACGCTCAGCACAAATATGTTGTCTCTTAGTCAAGTTATTACCCCCCTCCCTCCAACATCCCCCTTTCTAATAAAAACAAAAAAAAAAAAAAAGAAAGGAAAAGTCTCATACCTCTAGTTCATGAACCCTATCCTCCAGTCGGGACACGCTGTCCTCTAGTTCACTGCATCGATTGTACAGGGAGCGTTCGCTGTCCTCCAGACCTGACACCTGTGACCGCAAGTTGCGCTCCTGCAGCATCAGTTCTCTTATGCGCACATTCTGTTCATGAATGGTGGCTTTGTCTTTGCGTGCTATCTCATGCAGCTGTTCTCTGTCGGACTCCACCTCAGTCAGCTGAAAATCAACAGGGAAGACTGAAGCATGGAACGCTTTCCCTGATTCTGCTTCTAACAGACGAGCCACTGACATAACCAGCTGAACGCTGTTTTTCTTTTCATCAATAGTCTTCTGCCACTTAAAAAAAAAGTCTCTCAAGGCACTTTATTCCTTGACTGTATTGCGAATATATGATTCATATCCTAAAACTATTACATAATATTGCCAAGTCACTACATGTGACTCTTTGCGATTTGTTTACATGTGTTGTCATGACTACTTCCTGCACCACAAGGGACGGCACTTTATTCACAGTGCTATTATGTTTTCTATATTCTGACAATTCACTCCATCAGGCTGCACTGTATTCACAATGCTATCAGGCTGACTATATTCTGACAATTCAGTCCATATTGTATTATGATTTAAACAGTACAGATTTAACTAGCGCACACACTCACACTCACACACACAAAGCATTGCAAAGTCTTGGTTTATCTAAAACCTTTGAGTTAAAATGTGGCAATCTGAACAGCATAAATTTATGTTCACTGGACTGATGAGTACACATGTAAACTACACACACACACACACACACACAAATACTTGCACATACTCAGTGAAGATATTAATTGAAAACACTACGAAAAAGTCACAAAACAAAGCCGCAAAGACATAACACATGGATGAAAACATTCACTGTCTGCCTGGCAACAGATATGACAGGAAACTCAATGCCAAGTCCTGACCTGCTGACGAAGATAACTCTCCAAGTTCTCCAGTTCCTTGATGCGCTTCTGGAGCACGTCTTCTGGCTTGTCCCGCATGGCGTCGTCTGATTCGTGTTCGGTGCCGTGCTCTCCCTCAGACACCGAACCGCTGCGTCCCAGTGGCTCCTCCCTTCTCCCTCCCGCAAACAGCAAGTTCACTTCCTTGCCTGGACCAGGACTCTGAGTCTGGAGGGGAAAAAAAACAACATACCTGAAGGTGCAGACACCAAAGGATGAACATATCTGGCTCGAGCTTATAGTACTCTCTTGTGTTCAAAATGGATCAAAAGGCCTTTCTTCCTTCTATTTTGACCCATTTTCTTTTTTCCCCCCTATCATCTTGCTGCAGCAATGGAGCCTGTGGCATCATAAATTTCGCCCATTTTGGATGCCTGTCTGCATCTTTCCACAAAAGCATAAACGTCAAAATATTCTCAAATTAGTTATTATGTTAGGTGCCTCTGGTCAATCTATAACATTCTATTACAATATATTTCTCTCACACACACACACACGTAAAAATTAACAACATGTGTACCTAATTTTTTTCTCTGAAACATTCTCTCTCACTAAACAAGATTATATACGCAAAATCAGCACACACAGTACAATGGCTAATGTTTATCTATTTGTGTTATGAAGAGCTAAGAAAAAAAAAAAATCAACCAGAGAAAAGCTTTCATGAACCCATAACCTGTGCTTCAATAAGGGAGTTCTCCCTACACACTGACCTATAACCTCTGTTCATTAGAGCCCCTTTCCTTATACAATGATTTACATCCAGTGCATACTGACCTATAATCTGTCCTCCCAGGAAACTCTCTTCCCCATACACTGATCTACAGCCCATGCCTGTCTGTAACCAACCTCGAGTAGGTGTTGACCCAGTTGAAATGAGTTTATGACCTGGCAGTGACCTTATATCAGCAAGTGCTTGGCATAGACAACACACTTCGACCAGTGACAGCTGCCCCTTCCTCCTTCCCTTTATCATGCTTAACAGTCACACTGCTCGTCATGCACAGGCAAGGCGATAACACACCGTTTTGTCAGTCTTGGCTGCCATTACATAATTAGAGGTCTTCGTACCAAGGATTTCACCTGAGCTCAAAGGAATCCATCTCTATATACAGTGACCTATAACCTGTGCTCCAAGAAAGAAGTCCCTCTGGCTCTACACTGACTGACCAGTAATCTATGCTCTCCACATATACCAACCTATAAACTAAGAGAGTCCCCTTTCTCTACACACTGACGTACAACCTGTGCTTCAAGATTCCCTTTTGTATACACTAACTGTAATCTTTGTTCCCCAAAGTCCCTTTCTCTATACAAAAATACTGACCTGTCACCTGTTCTCCAAGGAGTCCCTCTCCCCACACTGACCCATAGCCTGTGCTCCCAGAAGTCCCTCTCCCTACACTGACCTGTATCCTGTGCTCCCAGAAGTCCCTCTCTCCCACACTGACCTGTAACCTGTGCTTCCAGAAGTCCCTCTCCCTATACTGACCTGTAACCTGTGCTCCAAGGAGTCCCTCTCCCTACACTGACCTGTAACCTGTGCTCCAGAGAGCCCCTCTCCCTATACATAAAGTCACCTGTAACCTGTGCTCCAAAGAATCCCTCTCCCTGTACATACACTGACCTGTAACCTGTGCTCCAGAGAGCCCCTCTCCCTATACATAAAGTCACCTGTAACCTGTGCTCCAAAGAATCCCTCTCCCTGTACATACACTGACCTGTAACCTGTGCTCCAGAGAGCCCCTCTCCCTATACATAAAGTCACCTGTAACCTGTGCTCCAAAGAATCCCTCTCCCTGTACTTACACTGACCTAGCTGTAACCTGTGCTCCAAAGAATCCCTCTCCCTGTACATACACTGACCTGTAACCTGTGCTCCAAAGAATCCCTCTCCCTGTACATACACCGACCTGTAACCAGTGCTCCAAAGAATCCCTCTCCCTATACATACACCGACCTGTAACCAGTGCTCCAAAGAATCCCTCTCCCTCTACATACACTGACCTGTAACCTGTGCTCCAAAGAATCCCTCTCCCTGTACTACACTGACCTGTAACCTGTGCTCCAAAGAATCCCTCTCCCTATACATACACTGACCTGTAACCTGTGCTCCAAAGAATCCCTCTCCCTGTACATACACTGACCTGTAACCTGTGCTCCAGAGAGCCCCTCTCCCTGTACATACACTGACCTGTAACCTGTGCTCCCTCCCTCTCCCTGTACATACACTGACCTGTAACCTGTGCTCCAAGAGTCCCTCTCCCTGTACATACACTGACCTGTAACCTGTGCTCCAAGAGTCCCTCTCCCTATACATACACTGACCTGTAACCTGTGCTCCAAAGAATCCCTCTCCCTGTACATACACTGACCTGTAACCTGTGCTCCAGAGAGCCCCTCTCCCTACACTGACCTGTAACCTGTGCTCCAAAGAATCCCTCTCCCTGTACATACACTGACCTGTAACCTGTGCTCCAAAGAATCCCCCTCCCTATACATACACTGACCTGTAACCTGTGCTCCAAAGAATCCCCTCCCTGTACATACACTGACCTGTAACCTGTGCTCCAAAGAATCCCTCTCCCTGTACATACACTGACCTGTAACCTGTGCTCCAAAGAATCCCTCTCCCTATACATACATACACTGACCTGTAACCTGTGCTCCAAAGAATCCCTCTCCCTGTACATACACTGACCTGTAACCTGTGCTCCAAAGAATCCCTCTCCCTGTACATACACTGACCTGTAACCTGTGCTCCAAAGAATCCCTCTCCCTATACATACACTGACCTGTAACCTGTGCTCCAAAGAATCCCTCTCCCTATACATACACTGACCTGTAACCTGTGCTCCAAAGAATCCCTCTCCCTATACATACACCGACCTGTAACCAGTGCTCCAAAGAATCCCTCTCCCTCTACATACACTGACCTGTAACCTGTGCTCCAAAGAATCCCTCTCCCTGTACTACACTGACCTGTAACCTGTGCTCCAAAGAATCCCTCTCCCTGTACTTACACTGACCTGTAACCTGTGCTCCAAGAGTCCCTCTCCCTATACATACACTGACCTGTAACCTGTGCCCAAGAGTCCCTCTCCCTATACATACACTGACCTGTAACCTGTGCTCCAAAGAATCCCTCTCCCTATACATACACTGACCTGTAACCTGTGCTCCAAAGAATCCCTCTCCCTGTACATACACTGACCTGTAACCTGTGCTCCAAAGAATCCCTCTCCCTGTACTTACACTGACCTGTAACCTGTGCTCCAAAGAATCCCTCTCCCTATACATACACTGACCTGTACCTGTGCTCCAAGAGTCTCTCTCCCTATACATACACTGGCCTGTAACCTGTGCTCCAAAGAATCCCTCTCCCTGCACATACACTGACCTGTAACCTGTGCTCCAAGAGTCCCTCTCCCTTTACATATACTGATCTGCAACTTGTGTTCCCAGAAGTCCTCTCCCCGTACATACACTGACCTGTAACCTGTGTTCCAAGGAGTCCTTCTCACTGGCCAACTCCAACTTCTCCTTCAGGTAGTGGCTGTTGAGGGCTTCTAGGTCTTCCACCTTCTTCCGCCACTCCCCTTGCTCTTCTTCCAACTGCTCAATGCGGAAAAAAGCAGCTCTTCACGGTTGGCCGACGTTGGCCGGGGGCGGAATGCTAGTCTTCTCTCTGCTTCATGTAGCCGGCGCTCCAGTTGGTCTTGGCCAGCTGAAGGGATGAACAATGAGAGACTGAATCAATGGGCAAGCAAAGAAAGGGAAGCACTGAGCAAAAAAACAAAAAAAGAGAAAAGGGTATTTTGTCATTAAAAAAAAAGAAAGGCTGATAAATATGCATAACCCAATGGCTCTCCATTTAATTACTTTTGTGAATCTATATATCTGATTTTGCTTGTGATACTATATATATTCTTACCCGACTCTCTGACTACCATTTTCAGGACATGCCTTGTGTAGGTGACCATAAGGTAGCTGTTCTCTCTGCCCTGCCCTGTGTATGAGATGGAAGTCTAAACAACAACAAAAAATTTCTCCTGTTTTTCCTTCTACCAATTAATGGATCCCTGCAATCATGTTTCATACTTAGCCTTAAGTGCTAGCAAATGGAAAACGTTTTCTTTACAATAGTGATTGCATTTTTTCTATGCAGAGCTTTGAGCAAGCAATGCTGGACATTTTTGTGTTGGGCAGTCAAAATTTCATCTTTTCTTTGTTAACTTTGCAACAGCCTTTTGGTATTTATTAAGAGGTCATTTAAACATGTGCTGGGAGCAAAGTTCATGTTTTACCCTTTCTGCTCTTTATTGAACGATTGGCATGTTTGTATTAAAATGCTGAAATAACATTTAAATTAGTCTTCACTCAGCATGGGAAAAACTTGAACACACAAAACACTGCGGACGAATTAAAATAATGAATAATTCTGTTCAATGAAAATGATAATCGAAGAAACAAACCTTGAATTTGCCTAATCATATGTATATGATATCTGATCTATATAAAAAAAAAAAAATGACAAAATAAAACCACAAAAATAAACAAATAAATAAAACAAACAAAAAGACACACACACACAAAAAGAAAAGAAAAAGGAAAGAAAGCACTTGTGAGAAATCTGAAATCTAGGCAACTTTCAAACCCAACCCAATCCCACCTTACACACACACACACACACACACACACACACACACACACACACACAATCTTGCTCTCCTTACCTGTAGATCTGCCACCTGCCGTTCTAGCCATTGCTCTTTCGTCTTTCTGCTGCTGTCTACTGGAGCTCTGCTACTGTCACCCTGAGCCTTTGTTGATGATATTCCTCCTCCAAAGCGAGACAATCTGCAACCCAAAGGAAATGGGAATGGATTATGCAATTGCAAAAGACGCAATAGATTTCAACAAAATCGTAGTAGTCAAGGATCTCTCTCTCTCTCTCTCTCCCTCCCTCTCCTCATCCTCCCTGGCAAAGTAGTAATCTCAATGGCTGTGTCTGAGAGAGATCGTGAGCTTGGCCCCCTATCAGAGGCATATATTTGTGGGATTTGCATTCCTGGGTCAACCACTACACAATGTTAATGATTGTGCTATGGGCTCAAACTGGAGGACAGGAGCTACACAGTGAAATCTCACCCACTTAAATGGGGACACATCTCAGACCGATCTTCGTGATCAACAGGCATGGATATATGTGCATGGTTTCTCTCAAATGTAATTGATTCCATACTATATTACGACAGAAAAGGTGATTATAGCCTTGTCTCATCATCAATATGGAACTTACCCCCTCTCATCATCATTAAATGATATCTGGAATATGTGGTTTATGTCCAATACTCTCCTAACCGAACGCAGTTTTCAATTTCCTCTCCACATCTAGGCCTGTGAAAGGTTTGTGGTACGATCTTCGGTGCTGGTAAGATCATGTACACTGTCCTTACATGTGGGGGGTGAAGACCCTCACTCCTGCTGACTCTATCACTAAACAGTTATGGCTGTCATCAGGGAGCATTGTACAAGGTGTACTGCACATACTGAATCAGAGCAGGGACCACTGTATACACAGAAAAGTGACTGTACAGCTGGCTCTGCCAGTTTCTTTGGTCTTCTGCTTCAGCCTGGGATCCACAAGCAATCTTTTGCTGCAAACTGGGCAATGAGCGCCAACAGCTTTGCAACCTAATTCCCTGACTGCAAGACCAACATCGATGTCAGTCAGTCTGTCAAAGTGTCAGAATTCATGCCAGAAAAAAAAAAAGAAAAAAGCCTGCACTCCAGACAGCATTCCAGAATTGAAGTCAGTCAGTGCTGAAGGCCAGACTGCATGCCAGTCCCTGCCAGCAGTGCTGAGTCTTCCTGACAACCTGATTTAGATACTCTGTGCATATGTGGTGATGGATCGGTGGCAGGATGAACTAGACTTTGGACATGTATGGGGAAGCTGAACTAAACAGGAGGGAAATAATGCCATAGAGAGAGGACACAGCAACAAAGAGATCTACCTTTCTGCTCCCTCTGATCACACAGTCACAAAAAAGTAAATGCACACAATAAATGATTCACTTTCACATGAACAGGTTGAACTACGAACTTAGATTTTGGCTATGGTTTCCATATGCTATCTTTCATTTTTCATTCATTTTACAATAATAAAGGATCACCAAACGTCAGAATTTTTTTGTACATCATTGACTTTAATTTATCCCACCATCAAGATTGCACATCTCACCTTTGGGAAATATCTCTACACATACTGTGTTCATTAATTTTTGTTTCTTTGTTTCTGTTATGTCATCATCACACTGGCACATGCTGGCTCATTCCTCAACAAGTAATTATCAAAATACATAAAATACGGGCAAACTATGTGCTGGTGCGGCCCCTGTTCCAGTCCTAGCACAGACAGAACACAAAATATATATCCAAATAAGTCCATAACTAATAAACGTCACAAACAGTGAAATACAGTCTGTACTACACATAACAACAGGTGACACAATGTACTGACTTCTGTATGTACAAGACAGGCACAACGCAAAAATTAGGAGGTTGTATCTGGCTCCATGGTTATATGCATCTGTCTATGCA
>JADBJO010000397.1:157500-185000 GCA_016801955.1 Conus betulinus
TCTCTGATCGTGAGTGATCAAGCACTTTATTAAGTAAACTGATTGAATGATACATATTTTACGCAAAAATAAACATTCAGATACGCATTCATGAACGCACTGGCAACGGTCGATTTATTCTTAATTCTGCGCGCGCGCGCACGCACACACACACACACACACACACACACACACACACACACACACACACACAAGCGCGAGCCTCTGTATCTCAGTGTGCATGTGCGCAAGCGGACATTTGCTTGTATGTGGGTCGGTGTCTTGTCACAACGTGATGGATTTCGCGCACGTCGGTAGCGACAACTTAAGCGTGACGGATGAGGCTGTGCGCTCTGACGAAAAGAAACATTCCAAGAAAGTTTCTCCCCCCTTGCCTTACGTACAGTAATGTAAACATACTTGTTGCGTCTTCTCCTATGGGGTGTCACTTGTAGCCCACCGCTCTCTAAAAACGAATGAGTTTCGTACTGACATCTCCACATGCGATTTAATCAAGATCCATGGTTCCGCTCCTTGACAGTCTAAAAAGGACATCCTGAGACAAAAAAAAAAGATACCTTCGAAGGTGCCCGCGAGACCCAGAGAAGTATTATCCCCAACTGCCGAACCAACCAGCCGGGAGCACCCTGTGACTGAAGCTATCCCTCCACCATCGCGACAACAACGCCCCCCACACAGAACAGTTGTCCCATATCTTCTGTAGGACATAAAACAACAAAACAAGTAAGATTCCTTCCACGTAACGATCCACATTAGAATACCTTGTCGCTAAAACACAGTGGAGAGACCAACACAATCGGTGCCTTTGTGCTGAGGATCTCCAAGTCACTACCACCGGCAAAAATAGTATTTTTTTAGGGTGCAAGACGGGGGTGGGGGTGGGGGAGGGGGGGGGGGGGGGGCAACAGTTATAGTTGGTACAAACTCGAAAAGCGAGTTTGACAGTAGAAGGTCTTCAGAAGAGAAACCCAACTCGGGCACGCTTTCGGCCTATAACTCCTTGCACTTTAATGGGGCCGACCGCTTCCAGGTTGTGACTGCTATGCGCTAAACTGCAGTCATATTTTTTTCTTCTTCTGGCGGTGCCGGGATTCGAACCAGCAACTTTTGAATGGATGGGCGTCTCATGGCGATGCTTTTTCAGGCGGTTGTCTTACTCACCTCGCAATGGGTGACATGAACTGGGAAATTCAAGCTTTATCAAGTTCACTTTTGTTCCTTGTGAACCAGATCCAGCTGGAACTCTTTTCAGTTGCCTTTGGTCTTCTTACCAGTAATCACGAGCTGTTTCATGAGATCACTTGCTGATGAGCTACAAGTTCCCTTGCTCCAGCCTCTATGGCGAGGACTTGGGCCTGGAAGCCATATTCCCTCAAGCTGCTGGCTGGACTGACATGTCTTGTAGATGTGAGCGTCCTCCATTCTGTTTTTACATGGCGCAGCGAGTTCAGTTCAGAGTCATTTGTTTTGATGAACGTGTGTGTGGGGCACGGTATCCGATCCCATGCCATTCTTCCTGATGATCTCTGGATGGCTTTCACTTTCTGCAGGGTATGCCGAGCACTCCAGTCATCCACTCCTTGCATTAAACCGTTTCTCCCACGCTCTCGATGGCACGACTGCTGTTCATGACTATGACTTGTGGCTTTCTGCCCTGCAGAACGTCGATGTCGGTGCTTCTGATGGCCTCGTGTTTCCTCTGGCAGTGATGACCGCAGGTGCGATCTCTTTTAAGCACTTGATGGTGTCTTCTTGTGTGAACCTTCGTGGGTTAAAGCGCTGCTTCGCATGAACTCGTGACAAGTTCCACCGTTTGTTTGCCCTGACTGGGGGAACATGCAGGGTCGTCCGATTCCCACCATTTCACGAGGTTTGAATTCGAGGGCAGGAGGCATCATACAGATCTGAGGAGGGAGATAATCCTCGCTGGCGCCATGTGCCATATGTCATTGCACGTGAGACTTCTTGAAGAGCTTTTTTCCCACGTTGTGCACTGCCCTGTTGGCGTTGCTGGGCTGCCTTCTGTATTCTCCTGGCGTCCTCTTACTTTCTTCAATTCGTATATTACCGTGTTTCTCTTTGCCTCCCCCTTTGCCTTCGACCACCTCTTTATTTCTGTTATCCCCGGTCATTACCGTGTTAGCATATTGGCGTTTAGCATATTGGGGGGGGGGGGGGGGGGTTTAATGGTAGCAACCTGGCCGTGAACGCTGCTCGTCACCATCCCTTTTTGGGGGGAGGGGAACGGGGGGCGGAGACGCTAGGAACTTTTATTTTTTTTTTTTTCTCTTCTCTGTAGATTACGGTTTCCTCTCCGCAGATCTCCGAGAAGCTGACAAATATTCGGCTATTACTGTGGTCACTCTACGGGTGGAAGGCACGGATGGCTGGAATCGGGTCGCGTAACGTTGTACGCTCCTAATTGTATAACGGCACTGCACGCCAGGGTTGTCTGTAACGTTTGGAGAAGTCGGCCATAGGCAAAGCAACATAGACTTGTATGTATTCTTTCAGACATAACTGCGTGGCCTGCATTTTGGATGTATTCTTGCTTGAAGTGGTGGTCCCACACCACCATTTTTTTGCTTCAACGGATGGACGTAAGATTAAAGGACTCATTTTTTACAACGAAAAAAGGAAAGAAAGAGAGCTATGCGACCGCATTCTATGGGGCAACGTCGAAGATTTCAACGCAGAAATGGCAAAATTGATCACGTCCCTGTGCAGCGACCAGTGAGTGACTCCGAGTTGATCACTGAAGTCTGTGGAACTCTGGATTCTAAGATTGTGGATATACTATGACCACGAGTTGTAGGATCGATTCTCCAAGACTGTGAGAGAAGAGAGAAGAGGGAATTGTACTGTTTTTCTGTGCGCGAGAGAGAGAGAGAGAGAGAGAGAGAGAGAGAGAGAGAGAGAGAGAGAGAGAGAGAGAGAGAGAGAGAGAGAGAGAGACTTTTGACACTTGATATTTTATTGTCATTACCAAAGAGGTCTTTTTGTGTGTGAGAGAGAGAGAGAGAGAGAGAGTGAGAGAGAGAGAGAGAGAGAGAGAGAGAGAGCAAAGAGGTCTTTTTTGTTTTTGAGAGAGAGAGAGAGAGAGAGAGAGCGAAATGTGGTCAAGTATGGTGTGTTTTTTATGTTTGTATCTCTGTGTAAGAATCTGCAGAGTTCATGATAGTGTCTTGCACGTGCGTAAATCGTGTGTGTGGGAAATGGAGAGCATAATTATAACTCCGTCTTAGCATGCCTGAACAGACGGGACTAACTCGCGTTCATGACGGCATGTATGTTTAGAAAGAGCTCGGAGGGGGAGAAGAGGGGGACACACACACACACACACACACACACACACACACACACACACGCACTCACTAAGACATAGAGAGAGAGAGAGAGAGAGAGTCCCGATTTAACTCGTTTTAACACAATCTACCAACTCCTGTCCCCGCCATCCCACCCCTCCTCACACACACACACACACACACCCTCTCCTCACAGTGATCGTGACCATACCGATTTCAGGGCGCTACGCTCTAGAAGATCGATGTCAACCTTCCATCATCCCAAATTCAATAAGTCTCTCCGGCACAAGTCAGACACTGTGATGGTACCGATTTTCAGGCGCCTGTGTATTTCACTGCCTTCTCCGACCATGGCACATTCCTCCACGGTCTTCCAAAGTTACACGGATCCGGTTTAACCCCTTCTCTTCAATCGGTTATAGCCCTTCGCTGGCGATCCCATTCCCCCCACCACTCACCTCCAGGAGAAAGCGGTGCCGCGACAGCTATTGTATATGCTGATTCATCATGCACGCACGGTGCGTGACCTCCGGTTCTAAAACGCCCGAGGTATTGTGTTCGTTGGAACGTTTTGGCGCAAAGGCGTCTCTTTGATTTGAGGGGTGATTTTTATGGCGACACCTTGGCCTGGGTGTGGCTTGTGGGAGAGAGGTGGTGATAAACTGGTGATTATGTTGGTGAATGAAACTCCACACAGCAAACTGTTTTGATGCACGTCGTGCTCCTGTTTTCGCCCCTTATCCCTCCCTCCCCGCCCGCCACCCCCACCCCTTTATCCTCCCCTACCCTCTGCCACGGTACCTGTGTTGTGAGCAACAACTTGAATGTGTATGAAGCCACACCTCCTCGAGAAAACTGGTGTGCACAAGAGGATTACTTGGTTTACTTTGCTCTATACATAATTTTTAAATGAAAAAAGCTCTCAGCTTGCTTGTTCATTACATTACTTGCTCATATTAACTTTTGGACATATTCCATGCTACCCCCTCCTCCCTTTCTCCACCTTCCCTTTCCTCTGCCTCTTCCCTCCTCCCAACCCTCCCCCTCTCTCCTCGCCCTTCCATGCTCTTCTTCCTATTCATTTACACACACACACACACACACACACACACATCTACTGTCCTCTCATGTTCTCTGTCTCTCACCCTTCCCCTTGCTGCCCTCTGGATCTGTGCTCCCCTCCCGTTCGCTTTTCATACTTTGTCATTTTTAATGCTGACTTTCTGTCCGGGGAACACTGGTTTGTGCACTTCTGTTTACTGTTTGTAGGTCTTAAAAAGACACATTTGTCAAAAATTCACTTCTCTCTTCGTCCTGTGCATAAAATCTGCATTATTCCACATTTTGTTTTTTGTGTGTTTATTTGTACTTTGGCCAGTAATGCTATGTTTTTCATGCTAAGGTTTGCTATGATCTGTTAATGTGAATGAGATAAGATAATGTTTAGCCCAGCCGACCGCAAAGGGCCATATCATGTGATTCATGTGAAGGTCTTTGTATGAAATCAAACAAACAAAACCCAAACTGGCTGTGTGTGTGTGTTATGTGTGTGTGTGTGGGTGGGGGGGGGGGGGGGGGGGGTGTTTGGTGCGTATGTGTACATGAAGCTGTATGCTAGAGTGTGTGTAAGCATGCCTAAGCGCATGTAATTGTAACGTATGTAAGAATATGTCCATACATGCAAATGTAGTGTGCCATTTTGATCTGGCTAGCTATTTGTCCATAAATATTCATGTATGAAACTTTTTATTGATGATTTTTGACACTGTTCTTCATATGAACATGAACCAGATGTTTCTGGATCTGAGATTTCACACTTTAATTGGGCATCTGTCGTTTCTCGTACAAAGTCAAGTCATACAAATGCCTTTAGTAGGATAAATGAAAAAGTTTGAATAGAACTGAAAACTTTCACAGTAATATCAACATGCAGGCGCCTGTACATTCATTCCACCCCATGATCACCTGTACATTCCCCCCATGTCCTTCTCCAGTTACCAGGGTTCCCTTTCAACCCCCTCTTTCATCCCTTTCATTTAGGCTAGCAGTCCCTCGGCTTTTACCCAAAGTGAAAGCACTTTTTGTCTGCCGTTGTATGTACTGCGCATACATTAACACTTCATAGAAATGCAAAGTGTAAACAAAACCCCAAACAAACAAATAACCTAACCTAAACTTCATTCTGAAAGAGCTGTGGTCTTTTGTCTGCAAGGTATGGAATATAGTGGGTATATGGCAATGCTCTTGAAATCTTTGGCTGAGTCAGTTCTAGTACACTGTAGTTTTGGTCTGCCTAAAAAAATTTTTTTTAAATACAGCTCTTGTTGAAAATATACAGATGTCCCAAACAAATTCATATACACACATTTCTGAATGCTTGAAATTATGAAGCAAGGTGAAAACTGATCAAATTACAAAGACTTGAATGTAAAAAATATTGAAAAATCTAAAACACTAAGAGGTTGACTATTGAAACCTTTTAAACTCAATCCATGCCCATTATAAGACCACTTGCAATCTGTTTTCATGGTACTGTTTTAACGTTAGGGGACATCCCATGAAATCAAAGAAATCATTTTTTGTACACTTTCTCACCAATCATTCATCTTTAAACTACTTGCATAACTCCATGCAGAAACAATGATTTCAAAAAAATGAATAGACAAATACTGGGAAGAAGCTTGCTTCCAGACAAGTCTGAACATTGAAATTTTGCCATTTTAATCAAACAATGCTCTGCGATGCACATTCCAGGATCACTGAAATTATCAATATGAGGGAAAACAGTCTATTAACAGTTTTCTGAATCTTCATTGAAATTTTTTCCCTCAATAATCTCCTCATGAGGACAAATGTTGACACTGCTAGAGTAAGTTTATCTTAGACTAGAAACTAAATCCGAATTTCAATTATAAACTGAATTCATGTTGCTTATAGCCAGCTGACCGAAAACAGCTATTACAGACTCAAGATCTCCCAAAAGTTGATACTTACTAGTAATATTTCAACCATTTCTCACAACCTTCATTAGTCTAGTAAAGTGAATTAGGCTGACTGCCTGAAGCTGAAAGCAGGTGAAGTGAGTATTGCTAAGTTGTGGGCTCTAAACAGGGGGAAGGTCATAACCCTTATCTTTTCTCTCTTGAGGGCCATGAAAAAATCTGCAAAGTATATTTTTTGCAGCTTCATTGACAGAAGTGTATTATTCATTTGGATCATTCAAAACTAAAGACGGAAAGGTCTGTGTCCTAATTTCTGTCACAGTGGAACAGTGTTGAAGTGAAACATGCTGTGGAACATGTGCTTGCCTGTTAACATTTCTCTTTGTGAGAGTTCCTAAGTTCACAAAGTCTCTGACTGTGTCCTTGGCAAACTTTGATGGTACACACCAACTTTCTTAAGATTTCAAGTCCATGATCCTGAATCTACCAAATAAAAAATGAGATCTGACAGACCAAGCAAAAAGCGATAAAGTTACATTCATCTGGGGGATTATCTTTATCAGGCTCCCTTGGTTGTGAGATTTTTTGTAGGAAAAGTATAAAGAACTGAAGTGTGATTAGGAGGAGATGAAATTGTACGCAGCAGACTAGTGTGGTGTTATGCTGTTCTTGTTGTCGTCTGTCGATGTGTCTATCCATCTATATTCCATTTCTCTGTCTGTGCACTTCAATGTGTTATGCGTACATACCAGCCATGTGTATGAATTTACATAACACAAACACATAAAACAAACTGTAGACACAAATGAATAAAAAAAACAATTATCAATGTAAGTGAAGAAAACATGAAACTAAACACATAAAGAATCTCTGCAATCTCTGCAATGTGTGTGTATGTATATGTGATGGTGTGTGTGTGTGTGTGTGTGTGTGTGTGTGTGTGTGTGTGTGTGTGCACCCAAAAGAGAGAGAAAAAGGGAGAGAGAGACTGTCTGTCTGCACCTGAGAAAAAAGGGAGAACAGTGCATGTGTGTGCGTGTGTGTGTGTTTGCTCTGGAGTGTGTGCGTTTGCTTTTGTGTGTGTGTGTGTGTGTGTGTGTGTGTGTGTGTGTGTGTGTGTGTGTGTGTGTGTGTGTGTGTGTGTGTGTGTGTGTGAGAGACAGAGACAGAGCGCGCTCGCATTTGCACATATTTTGTGTGCTGTTTTTGTTTTGCTTTTGTTTTATGCTCACACTTATAAATGTACATATGCACTCAAATTGGTTTGACTATGAATGTACAACAATAGCATAGATTGAGTGTATGAATACATTCCTGTGTGTAAGAGCAAGTGAATGTCTGCATGCATGTATGTATGTTGTGCGTGTGCACATGTGTGAATGCACATGTGTGGTTGCATATGTGCATGCATGCATGTACATGTGTGTAAAGGTGATATTGAAGCAGAGGAAGCATACGAAAACAGGAAGAAACAGTAAGAATGACACAGTGCCAAGGAATGGAAAACATATATTTAGAGCAAGCAGGTAAGAAATAGACAGACAGAGAGGGTGATAGAGAGAAAGACAGAGAGAAAGACACACAAAGAAGCAGAACGAGACACACAAGGACAGGAAGAAAGCTTGAAAAATCAAAACACACAGACAGGCTGACAGAAATAGCCACGTAAAGAAACAAAGACACACTCACAAACGGACAGAGATGCACACTCATGAGTAAAGTTTGAAAAAAAAAAAAAGACAAAACACAGGTATGCATTTGATTTGAATGTACACATGAACACATTTCTGCACAGAAAAAAGGACATATATAAACAACATGAACACAAAAACTGGCCAGGCCTAGACAGAGAACAAGAACTGAAACAAACAGAAACAGAAAGCAAACAAACAAAAAGTCAAAAAACAAACAAACAACAAACAAAAATAGTCGAACAAAAGCAGTTTCTATCGTCTTGGGATTTGATGAGAATTCCTTGCTGCGAAGAGTCTGTCAGAATTAAGCATTGTCAAAATAAGCCCGCCTCAAAAACTATGCATGCCTTCAAGACAGTGTGAATGCAAACACAGCACTAGATGGGTCTTGTCCTGGGTTTTATCCCTAAATGATAATCACTCACACTCACACATGTGCATGCGCATGTACACTCGCGCTCACACAAAAACCCTGCTTTACAGAACTGCCTCACACACAGTTATCAAAAGAAACAGTTTCTGCAAATGTTATCACATTACAAACCAAACAAACAGTGAAGACATTTAAAGAAAAATAAAAGCCTGACCTGGACTGTAAGCCGAGGCGTCTATCAGACTCCAGTCTGCGAGCTCCCAGAGATGTGACACCTGAGCCACTCCGCACTCTGGCCAGTTCATCTTCCACCTGCTTTAGTGCCATCCTGCAGGAGAAGGGAATGAAAAAGATCAGTCAATCCTCACACCATCATCACTTCTAACGCTACAGTTAACTATGACACACACTAGACATCAACTAGACAGGCACTAGGGGAAACTCAGACATCTGTCATGGTCAAACAATTCCTGGATCTGCTGCCTTTGATCCAGATCCCTACCAAACTTTTAAAAAAAAAAAAAAAAAAAAAAAAGGGCGGGGGGTGGGTTTACTGAAATCTGCGAGAAGGAAAAAAAAGAGTTAATAGGTAGGTCGTTATTTCAGCATCATTTTTTTTAAAACTTCTGTGAGCAAGTCTGCTCATGAATGAGAACATCATTATGTTTTCAAAGCATGACACCTGCGCTTGCACAGACAGTGATTTACCTGAGATTGTGCTCTGTTTCCATGAGGTGAGACACCTGTTCTGTAGGTCTGCCTGAGATGTTAGCAGTTCCAGCAACTCCTGGTGCAGAGACCAACCAGGACTCTGGACACAGAGAAACAAGGAAATGTGAAAAGTATCTCTGACTTTTTGATTCTCAAGTCTTCATTCATTGCACCCTTAGAGAAGCTCATTCTCTCATGAAGAGAATGAAATAATGCCAGTTTGAATTTTCTGACAATTTTTTTAATGTGAATGAGGCAACACATGATACATGCTCCTGCACAAACATACACACAAGCACACACATAAGCACACACACATGTACACACACACACCCTTGGCACTGATGCGATGGGCATCAAGCGCGCCCACAGTGGATGGGATGACTTTTGTAATATTCTTTTCTTCTTCTTTTCTTCTTCCTTTCACTGGGTAGAGTAATTGGGGTACTGCACTTTGAAAACATGTTCACCAGCTTCCTCCAGTTCTGTCAGTGGTGTGTGACAGGTCCAGGGTCTCCACAACACTTTCCCTGTCCATTCCGCTCCTTTAAATGATCCATTTTAAATGTTCACACACACACACACACACACACACACACACACACACACACACACACACACACACACACACACACACACACACACTCTGTCTCTCTCTCTCTGTATTTCAAACAGCAAAGAACCACACACTAACCTGGGTATGAATAGTGTGCTGGATGGTTTCAATCTTCTGCTCCAGCGTGTGCACACTGCGCGTTCTGACCACGGTCACCACCTCCTGAACAGCGCCCTCTGCCTCCTTCAGACTCTTCTCCAGCTCTGCCACTCGGGACTGCAGACGGCTGACCTCGGTCTGAAGCTGAAGCACATCAGCAGACTGCCTGTCCGCCAACACTGTTCTGTCGCTTCCATCAGCTCGGAGGAAAGCAGGCCCAACCTCCTGGGTCAGGGGCACAGAGCGGGACTGAAGGTCATGGAGCTGAGCTTTGAGAGCGGCGTTCTCCTCGAGGGCATCATGCAGCGTGAGAGGACTCTGACCGACTGCACAGACCCTCGACGAGCACCACTAGAATCAGCGTCACTACGCTCCTCTGATGAGTCGACATTACCCTGTTTGTTGGGGAGATGAATCCCAGCACCTTCTGAGTGAGCTCCTTTCAAGTCTTTCTTCAGCTGAGTGATTTGAACTGTGTTGTCTGAACTCTTCATAGCCTCAGAGCTTCTCTGAGATGATGGCACCATTTGCACAGTCAGTTTTGAACACACCTGCGGTGGGGTAGAATACTGTGGATCAGGACTAGACGTGTATGAGTGTGACACACCCGTGTTGGATGGAAGAACTGTGTGATGAGCCTGGGCCTGCACAGCCTGCAGGGTGGGCTCCCGGGACACCCCCCCTGCCAACTGCAGGCCATGGGATCTGGCTTCTGTCAGCTCTGCCAGCACCTTGGAATGTTCCTCTTTGAGGCTGGAGTTCTCTAATTCCAGTTCCTTGTACCTCTCACAGAGATCCTCCATCTCCTCACGAAGCACCTGAATCTCCCGATGGAGGTCACTTTCTCGCTGAGAATGGCTGTCCAGCTGACTCTCCATCTTTTTCTTGCTTTCTTCCAGAGCAGACAGTTTTTCTTCATACTCTGAACGCACAGACTGCAGCTTGGTCTGCACAAGCTTCAACTCTGTCTGAGCGTCTTGCAGCTGCCTTTGTTCTGTTTCAACCCGAAAAGCCAGGTTGTCACTCTTTGACTGCTCGTGACCCACCTGACTCTGCAGAGATTCAAGTTTTTCAGAAAGAGTGGAGTTTTCTGCTGTTAGAGATGCCATTTTCTCTTTCCACTCGTCTTCCTGTTGTAGCAGGAGGGATACCTCTTCCTCCAGTTTGTCAGCTGCATTAGCTCGGTGACGAGAACGTTCCAGCTGAGTGCGAAGCATGACCTCGCTCTCCTCCAGCTCCATCACCCTCTCCATCAAACGGTCTTCAGCCTGTTCCAGCAGATGGAGTCTGTCCGTCAGCTGCCTTCTGTCCACTTCACCAGCCGTTGCCTGCTCCAGACTGCTAGACAGTCTCTGATTGGCTGATTCCAGTTCTTGGACTCGGGCAAACAGCTCAGGCACTTTGGCAGTGCTGGTTTCCTGAAGGTCTTCAGTGTCCACAGAAACATCTCTGGTGTCACGCAAGATTTGAGCACGTGATGAGGATTCTTCAGCACGTAGCTGCTGATTTTTAGCTTTTTCTTTCAAGAGACATTCAAGTTCTTCACTAAGCTGTTGTTCATGCTCTTCAAGATCAACAATTCTAGTCATGAACTTACTTTCTGCATCTTGCAGAACTGTTAGCTTTTGCTGGAGATTCTGCCATTCCCCTTCTGACACCTGAGTATTGGAGTCAGTTTGTGTTTCTTGATTATTAAGGTCTTTTTTCAGTTCTTCTAACTTGTCCAGCTCCCTTGTGCTGTTCTCCAACTGGTCTTTCATGCTTGCATTCAAAGCCTCTAGGTCTGTGACTTTAATCTGAAGCAACTCATTGTCTGACTCCCTGTCGTGAAGCTCCTGCATCACATCGTCAAGTCTGGATTTTGCTTCTGTGTGAGACACTTGAAGATCAGCGATAGTCTTCCTCAAAGCCTCAAGTTCTGCGGAAATCTTCTCCACTTTGCTCTTCCTGCTTGTCTATCTGGAGATTGAGTGCTTCAGTCTGCTGTTTCATAGACATTACTTCTTCTTTCAGTTCTGCATTTTCTGCTTCTAATGGCACAATGACACTCTGTTCTATGTCCGTTATCTGTTCAAGCAGCTCCTTCTCTCTTCTCTCCAGTTCCTGAAGCTTCTGGCACATCTGGCTGTGGTCTTCCTGGTGCTTGACCATCTGGTTCTCCATTGACAATAACCTCTCCTGCAGGACAGCTTCTCTCTTCTTAAAGGCTTCCTCCTTTTCTTTTAGACTGTAAAGCTCCTGATCTTTCTCTTCAATGCTGAGGCCTAGCCTCTGTTGTGTTTGCAGTTCCTGTCTTACCAGCAGCAGTTCTACCTTCAACTTATCGATTTCTTCTTCTTTTCTCGCTGGCTTCTTTCAGCAGCTGAATTGTTCTCTCCTCATCGGCTGTGGCTTTTTCAGATGATTCACTCAGCCTCCTGTCTGCCTCCAGCCTGGAGCTTTGTTCAGCTGAGATCTGAGATTTCAAGGTCTCTTCAGCTTGCCCTAATATCACTATCAGTTTTCCAGCTTTGCGATGGTTTCCTTGGACATATCTAATTCCTTTTGCAGGTTTTCTGCCCTTACCAGAGCAGATTTTCTCTCTGGTCCTTCAAACTACTGATTTCAGACTCAAGCTCCTGCATACGTCCCTTCTCCTGTTCCAACACTTTCTGCATTTCCTTTTCCTGCTCCTGGCAAACTTCAAGCTTTTTGACCAGCAGCTGAAGATCTGCGACTTCTGTTTGCAGACTCTTGGTGTGCTCTCAGTAAGCTGTGATACCGTTTCCTGCAGACTGGCGTTCAGTGCATAACTATCGGTCAAGTTCGTTTTGGCTTTCAGCAAATCTTCTTCCAGTTGTTGTTTCTGCGTTAACAGTTCATCAACATTCAATTTCTGTGCCTCCTGGTCTTCTTGGTGGGCCTGCAGTTGGGCCTCCACTTGGGAAACCCTGGACTTCAAACATGGTTTCCTGCTGTGCAAACAGCTCCCTCTGTGTCCTGCCCTCCTCCTCCTGGTGCTGGAGCTGGGACAGCGTGTTCTGCAATGTCTCTATTTCACATCTAGCTTCAGTCAACTTTGTCTCAAGTTGGGACATCTCTTCCACCTGTTGCTGAACTGTGCTGTTGCTTGAAAGCAGATCTGCTTCCAGTGAAAACGTCTTTTCGATCGCTGTTTCTTTCTCCTGTTCTGCGTCTTTCAGCTTTTTGTCCCAAATCAACACTGCTTCTTGCATTTCACTGTCTTTTTCTGCACAAAAAGAGCGCTGAGATCAGCCTCCACTTCTGATAGCTTCTTTGCCGCTTCCTTCTCTCTGTCTTTCAGGTTTTCAATTTTGGACAGCAAGTCATTTTTTGTGGATTCCAGTTTTTCAATGACTCTGCCCTTTTCCATCAAATCACTTCTCAAAGACTCGCACTCTGCATCCAGTGAAGAACACGCCTGGTGGAATTCACTTTCTCTGGCAGCCAGCTGTGTGTGAAAGTCCCTGTCCTGTTCTTTCAACTGGATCTCCAGGTTGGACAGCTTGGCTCTCAGTTCAGACTGGACACGCTCTTCTCCTCCTCTGCTTGGGACTCCGCCTTAACATTCAAGGACTGCATGTTGCTCTTCTCTTCTTCCAGTTCCTTCTCCTTGAGTGCAAGGTTTTTGGAATATTCTTCACACTTGGACTCTGACTGAGAAAGGTGGACTCTCATTGCAGCTAATTCTTCTTCCAACGAAGATAGTTTTGTAGAGGCAGATTTCTGCTCTGTGTCCATCTTGGACTGAAGCTTGGTCATTTGTTCAGAAACCACAACATCCCGGTCTTTCAGCTGGGCTTGCAAGTTGGAAATGCTCAAGTCTTTTTCATCCACTTTCTTTTCTAGTTCTGACATAGCAGCTGTCACCTTCGTGATTTGTTCCCCCATCGCTGCAATGTGCCTGTCTCTGTTGACAATATCCTCTTGAGCCTCTTCCAGCTTGTTGGAAGTCTCACGATCCTTAGCTTCTAACTGGGCTTCAAGTTCCCCAATCTGGCTTTCTCTGTCTCCTAGAATGGTTTCAAGGTGAGTCACGTGAGAATCTTTACTACATATTTCTATTTCAAGATGACTTACGTGGTTGTCCTTCTTTGAAAGGTCTTTTACGATTCTACTGACTTCTTCATCTTTTTTAGCATTGTCTTTTTCCAACTGACTGATAAGTAAAACCCTATCATTCAACTCTTTTTGCAGTTTTGAAATGTGCTCATCTTTCTCACACACATCTTTTTCCAGCTGACTGACACTAGACTCTGATGTACTAAGGTCTTGTTGGAGGCTGCTAATATTACATACTTTTTCACTGAGTTCATTTTCAAGTTTATTCAGGTGTGCCTTGAGAGCGTTTCATTTTCACTCACATCTTTCTCCACTTCAGCAATCCTGGACTGTTTTTTGTCCAGATCACTTTCCAACTCACGAATATGATTCATCTTTTCACACACACTTCTCTCCATGTCCGCAATTCTGCTCTCTTTCTCCAAGACATCTTTCTGAAGGTCAGACACCTCCTTTTCAAGTGTAGAAATACGAGATTCTTTTTCACTCAGATCTTTTTCTAGAATACTGATTTTCATGTCTCTGTCATTCAGATCTTTTTCCATTTTTCCAATATGCTCGTCCTTTAAACTCATGTTCTTTTCAAGCTCACTCTCCTTCGACAGTCTACTGCTTGTGATTTGTCTCAAGCTCACTGATTTTTGATTCTTTAACACTCAGCTCTTCTTCTTCCAGCTCAGCAATACGGTTGTCTTTGTCATGGAACACCTTATCATGCTGGGATATTGTCCTGTCCCTCTCCACCAAACTGCCCTCAAGGGAAGCAATCGTCTCGTTCAGACCCTTCTCCTTCTGGGCAAACATCTCCTCCAGGATGAAGACCCGCTGACTGTGCTCCTTATCCCTGGACTGTAAGCCATCATCCAGACTCTGCTTGGTCTCCTGATGCTGCTTCTCTTTCTCCTCCAGCGTGGACTGCGCCTCAGCCAGGCTCGATTCCAGCATGGTGACCTTCTCCCTGTAGGCTCCCTCGATCTGCAGGAACTTGGCCTCCAAGGACGCCACCTTGCGGCAACGCTCGTCTTTCTCTGCCAGCTTCTTCTCCTGCTCGGTGATCTTGGCCTTGTGTTCTTTCAGCTGGTCCATGAGGCCCGAGATGCGCACGTACAGCCCATTCTCTTCTTCTCTGCTGCCTGCTTCCTCGTCTTCTCTCTGTTAGTTCTTCCTCATGTTTTTCCAGCTCTCGTATCCTGGCATTCCCTTTGAGTTCCTTTTGCTTCAGGTTTTTAATTCAACCTGCAGACAGAACAGCAAGGATGTATTCAGTTGCTTGTTTTTATTTCACTTCATTTGTTTCTCTTTATTTGCACAAAATTTTGCTCTTTGAGTAAAAAAAAAAAAAAAAAAGAAAAAAAAAAATGGAGTTACCCAAACAAAACTAATAAAAGATGAGTTCAAGCGGTAAAAACTAGATTACAAACAAGATGTTACTACTGAATCTGACAGTAAATTATGCTGCTAATAACAAATTATGTAAAATATATGGCTTTGTACCAACGCATCCTGCAAGATCCAACACAGCTTCAGGAGTCAATATTCTGTATGCAAACATGATCAAAAGAAAAGGGAAGTCTTCCCCTGAGTTTAGTTACATCATCATAATCATGACTATTCAGCCGACCACACAGGGCCTTTTCAGAGCTGTCAACACGATGTCCTGCAGGCACTCTCACCAAAACATGCATCTTTGAGTTAGGAGGGTGTGTGTGCTTGATATTCTGTTTGTCTCTGCATGTATTACTGTGTGATATTAGAAGTACCTCGGGTGTCTTTTTTAATCATGTCTTCTTTTGCCTGTATATCTGTATAAAACATTGAAAATTGACTACCTCCATTTTGTTTATTTCATTGTTTTTCTGCTTTGATTCTTTATTATTTCCCTTTCTTTTAATAAATGCTGGAGCAGATTTCTGGACGCACACATTTCCATTGTTATGATTTTAATATAACAATAGTAATAGTAATTATAACTGTAAAGATAATGATAACAATAATCACTAATATTGTTATCATTATGATAACTATCAATTATCATTACTATCCCCAAGTAAGGCTTGAGCAGCTCCTCCCTATTCAACCCCTCTTGGGTTTGTAACTCTCAACCAAACTCTCAACCAAAAAAAAATAACAGAAAAATATGCAATGTCCTGAGGGGACTGTCATAATGATGTCAACATTGAGGGCTTGTCCTTTAAAGTCAGAATGGCCGGAAAGAATGTGGAGCTTACACCTGGTGAAAATTATATGACACACACACACACACACAAACACACATGCACACAGATATACAGATACATATTCACAGCAAAACTGCCTACTTATGTACACAAACATACACATAAATAAACACACTATTCCTATTATCCATTTGTGGTCACACATGCACATACTTACCCCACACACTTACACCATTCACACACACACACACACACACACACACACACACACACACACACACACACACACACACACACACACACACACACACACACACACACCTCTAGCGTCACAATCTTCCCCTTGAGTCGCCTCTCGGTCTCTTCCAGGCATTCCTGCAGGGTGACTTCCTGGGTCTCCATGGTCTCCAGCTGGTCAAGCAGTGACTCCTGGGATGTCCTCAGCTCTCGTGGATCTTGTCCTGGTACTTCAGCATCTTCTCCACCCGTCACCTGGTTCGTGGGGAAAACAAACGGCTTTCAGGTATACGACTGATTTTTTTTTTCTTTTCATTATGAACACTCACATCGCTTCCTTCCATGCCCCCCCCCCCCCCCCCCCCACTCCCAACTCATCCTCCCCACCCTCCCTCCCCCTGAAATAAAATCCAGCAACACCTGTGTGTGTGACAGCATCAGGTAACAGCCCCACAACAAGCACAGAAAGATACAGACACACTGACAAGGAAAAAAAAAAAAAAAAAAGCAAGCATTTCAGAAAAAAAAAGACATGCTGAGAAAAATAGATGCATTAACAATACTGAGAAAGACAGGTATGAAGCCGCTGTGTTGTGCCAAGTTGCATTACGTTGCTTTGGACTCTACTGTATTTTATTTCATGGCCTTGCCACACATTCCATGTATGTATGTGCATCTGTTAGCATGTTTAGCAGATGTGCACATTTAAATGTCTGTGTCCTCTGTTAAAATTCTTTCTACTATACTGCTTCCGATACAATAAAGAGACCCATAGAAAGAAAGAAACACAAACATAATATACACAGTATACACACACATTCGGACGGCCACCAGTTTAGACATATAAACAGTGACAAGTGCAATGGCCAAGTGCCACAATTTTCATACCCAAAAGGCACTTTGGAATACCTGGCACCCGTCAATTTCTAAAAGAAATCCAAAGAAAAGGAGTGTTTCAATATATCAAGTCATTCTGTTTTTTTGCTGGATGTGTGAACTGTACCTCATCAGAAAAGCATGTGTACATCAACACTACAATAAATCATGTCACTGCCAATCATTCATAGCATTACAAAGCATGTATGACAGTAGTATTTTGCCTGTATCAGTTTAATCTTTCATCTAAAATGTTTTCTGTCTTTTTTATCCTTTAATAAAACATGTACTAAACTCCCAAATCAAATTTCTAGGGTGCCAAACATTTTCAAATTAAAAAAAAAGGGCTTAGTCCAAACCACATCAATTTTGTATAAAAATATGGTAGTCGATGTACTCTGAAGCACATGAGTCTGTACTTGTGTTGCTTGTGTTTATGAATGATCGCTGAGGCCACTTGTATGATCCATAAAGATCCAGAAATCCTGATATTGATCTTAATCTCCTGAGTCACTGTCCCTTTAGTCAGATCGATTTTGAACACATCTGCATGGTCTAAACTGATGTCCTAATCCTAGATTTAGAAGTTCCTGGGTGCCTGAGCCAGACCGATCATGCTCTAATTAACGTTCCCATTAACAGGGACACAGAAACAGGAAAACATCAATCATGCACCAATCAGAACACAGACATCAGCATTACTGATGATGGTTATGTTAACATAAAGAAGACTAAGATGTCTGTTAACAAAAGAGTGAATTTAATTCTGCAATTTCTGTGTAATGTATACCAATCGTTCTTGATGTCCACACCCAGACACAAACTCAGGGAAACCACACCTCACTCACCTCAGAACTTTCATACAGAGCCAGCTTTGCCCTCAACTCTCGCTCCGTCATCTCCATCTCCACCAGCGTTTCGCTGAGTTTGATTTCGTTTTCCTTCAAGTCGGCCAGGCCAGTCTCTCCTGCAGGTTGGCGATCTTCCCATTCTTCTCCTCCTCGAGGATGCTCAGCTGTCGCTTCAGCTTGACCACCTGCCAGGACCAGAATGCACAGGGAGACAAACCCATGGAGATCAGAAACATTCGCAATTCATGTTGGTTGAGGTACATTATGAGGTAATAGCAAAGGCCTCAACAGATGAGCAGAATTGGTAAGCAAAACAGTGAAACAATGACGACTTAAAATGCATCTAGACATGGCAGAACATAAAACAGTAAGCGCTGGCATTTTTGTTTCCTCCAGATTGTACTATTGCCATCACCTTTCAAAACATACCAATGCATGGATACAAACATGTACCCACACGTTTGCAGGAACACACACACACACACACACACACACACACACACACACACACACACAAACACAAACACACACACACACACACACACACACAAACACATAAAGTGCATCTGTGTGAATGCACACATAAATTACAGTAGAAATAATTACAAAAGTACACAGAAAAATTAGACAAAATACACAAACATGAAATGTGCATGAGCAGTATGCTAACACACACACTTGCACACATAAACACACACACTCACTCCATTCAAGCTAGATAAACTGAACATGCATTATGCTATGTAATTTGAAAATACTGCTACAAAATCAAAACCTTCAGTGACTGAACCCACCCTCAACATTGTCAACGTATAATGAATTACGTTTATTTTTTTTTTCTAAAAATGTGTGTTTAAGTTTCTTCGCCTCATTTAAAGGCACTCTGACCAAAATGGAGGAAGACATCCAAGAAAATAACTCATATGAATGAAAAAAAAAAAAAAGGTTTTTCTCATACAACTGTCATTACCATTACCATTATCTTACGACCATTACCGTTTTCTTTGGTGTCTCCTCGCCAGATTCGTCATCGGAGCCACCAGACACCGGACTATCGCTGAGAGGTCTGGCCAAAGCTGTTCTGGACGCTGACAGCTCCTCCGCCAAGGAGACCTGGTTGGGAGTGGAGTTGATGACCACAAAGTCCTGAGCCTCCGCCAGCTTGGTCTTCAGGTCCTGGTTGGTCACTCCAGCATACGCACCTTCTCCTCCAGACAGCGCAGACGGTTGGCGTCCTCTCGTCCGCCACCCTCCGCCAGTTCTCGCGCAGGATCTCCTCGTTCTCTTCCAGCTCATTGTTGCGTTCCTTCAGGTCATGGGATTTCCTGTTCCGCGGCGGTCAGCTTTTCCTTGAGGGTTTGGTGGGCAGGGTCTGTTCTGCTAGAGCTGTCTCGGGCTTCCAACTGTTCTCGTAGAGATTTCTCCACGGCTTCCAGCTCGGTGATTCGCTGGGACGACTGTTCTTCCACTTTTTCCAGGAATTCCACCTGTAAGGACCAGCTTTAGCTTAGCGACCTGGCAGACTGTATCATTTTGATGTACTGCTATTTGCTAAAAGAATAATGATGACTAAATGACAACAGATATGAAAGACTACATATCTAATTCATCTATCTCTCCATGATAAATGTTTCTAAATAAAGGATGATAAACAGAGACTTAATACCAAGAGAAAAAATTAATAAATAAAAAAAAACAGACAGACAGAGGAAAAATCCAACAGACAGGTACCTAGTCAACTTCAGTCACTCATCATCCCATGATTACTTGGTCAACCATCAGCAAAAAACATGAATTTGTTACAAATATACCATTAAATCAAATGAGGCACAAACTGCTGATGTCAACCAGCTGACAGACGGATGTGCTATTATCGTTTATCTTAACATTACCTGTCATTCAAGACACTGCAACAGGTTTCAACACCAGAAGAAGAAGCAATAAACATAGAACTTAATTTTTTTTTTTCTTTCAAAACACTTTTCATGTCACATTCCGCAACCCTTGTCTTTATCTTTCATACTTTCACACACATACAAAAAACAATTTTTATCTAAAAGAAAATGGGAGGGGGAAGACAGAGACAGACAGAGACAGACAGACAGAGAGAGAGAGAGAGAGAGAGAGAGAGAGAGAGAGAGAGAGAGAAAAAAAGAAAAAAAAAAGAAAGGACAAAGCAAGTGATGAAAAGAAAGGTAATTACAAAAAAATGAAAAGAAAAAGAAAGGAGTAAACTTTATTAATCGGAAAAAACAAATTGTTTTCAAGAAAACTGGCGACCCATGCTTCTTAATAATTCACTGATTTTACCTTCATTGAATGAGGGTACCAGTGCTGTACCAGACAAAGTTATTACACTCTCTCTTTCCCTTTCTCTTCCTGTACACAACACTCGTGCATCAGCACACTGTTCAGTACAGTCATTCTCTCCACAAACAGTTACTGTCACTCCAAATGGCACTCTTCCATCTCCTGCTTGACAATTCTCATATTTTTCATCTCTTGCATGAGAGTTCTCACATTTTCAGCTTACAAATCCGGTTGGCACCGATCCATGCATTACATCTTTTCATTCATGCATTTCACAGCTTTACATATTCTCAGCCCTAAATGAATTCATGCAGTCTTTCCTTTCCTTTTTTCTCACTTGTGTCTTACTGTAGAGAATTTGACACAAATAACAGCATGCACTGTTCTCTCGTCTTTTTACTGACCTTCATGCACTTTGTTATTTCATGCAAAGGCCAAATCAATGCAAACTTATAATTTTCCCTTATTAACTGCTCTCTAAAGACAGTATTCACACAGTTACCCTTGTTCATCCTGTGTCAGTAGCTTCTCTTTAAAAATTTGTCTTCCTAACAGCTTTTTTACGTTTCCTCAAATGATACCATGTGTGGTATGTGACATTTGATCAATTCAATGTACTTGCATTCCAGAATATTTCAAATCTGTGATTAAAAAATAATCCAGCTTTGCTTTGAACATATCCAGCCATTTCAAATGTACGGCAGCATTCATACATGCATCTACACACTAACATTAACAAACACGCATGTACCACAAGCACACATTCTTATAAATTCTTTCTCTCTCTATCTTGCCCTCTCTCTTCTTCTCATTCCTACATGCACATGCCTCTCTGCTACCTCCCCCAACACTCCCCTCCCTCCATCCTCCCCATCACCTCTTCTCATCTCTTACTACCCTACTCCCATGCATGAACACACATGCATGCACACACACACACGCGCATACACAGAGGAAGACAGCCCGTTGTGTAAACAAGAGCATGGACTGAACTTGATCTCTAACCAAGTTGCTTTATAAGCACTCTTACAATAATAAAAAAAAAAACCTGTCTCTCTCAAACACACACACACACACACACACACACACACACACACACAGAGCACAGTGCAACAATAACAATATACATTTGAAAACGCAAACAGGGCAGTGAATGAAGATTAAACAAATATTAATAAGTGTCATGGTCTGTCACAGCGAAGTTGTGGGTCAGCAGAGAGGCAGCCAAGTAGTTAGCGATATTAAATCATTGTTAACAATCACTCCATTCTAACAGAGTAAAAACAACCCCCAGTCAACACTATACATGCTTTAAAGAGACAACTGAAAAGCACATGGGAAAACATAACATTAAACATTGACCAGCAACGCATTCTTGAAAAAAAAAAAAAAGGAAACATGAAATCAGACATAAGAATGAAACCAAATGAAGAGAACACATTTTCTCCATGCCACTTCATTCACTTTTTAAATTTCAGCCTTCACAAAACTGCAGAGGTTGGACACTACCATACTCTACTCAATAGTGCACACAGTCCAGTCTCAAACCGTGCTGTTATGAAAAACTCCACGAAGGCAAGGCAGCAAACCAAACTGAACGAAAGCGTTCCCACGATATACCTTCTCCTTCAAAGCCTGCTCCAAGATCTCTTTGTCCAGAATGATCTCCTTCAGTTCACGACCAGTGGTGTGCAAGCTGTGCAGCTGTTTCTTCGTCTCCCGCTCCTGCCGCGAAAGCTCATCGCACTTATCTCGATACTGCGCCTCGCTGATTTCCAGTTCGTTGATGGTCTGCTCGGCCACTCGGAGTTTGTCCCGTATCTGTCGTTCGTGACCCTCCGTCTCGCGCATTCGATCTTGCAAGTCTGTGCAGTGATCCTCAAGCTCCACAATTCTCTCAATGACCTCCTCAGGGTCGAGCCGAGTTCCTGCTGAGTACCCACCCAGTTTATCTGCTAGCCGTATGTTCTCCGAGTGAAGAACCTGTAGCTGCCTTTCCAGAGTCTTGACCTTCTGCTTGGGTTTATGTTTGATGGATGTCTGGGAGGGGTCATCATCGTCAGAGGAGGAGTCGTTGCTCTGCTGCATGGATTTTTCTACCAGCTCCAAGTTCTCCGCTTCGAGTTTCTTCAGCTGGCTTTGCAAGCTTTTGACTTTCTGTGAGAGGGCCTGTATCTCTGCTCGCTCATTGTCTCTGCTTCGGCTGCGGGACTGCTTTTCTCTTCGCTTGGTGTCAGAGCTCCTGTCAGTCTGGATGTATTTGTTGCTGCTGGGTGCTACTCTCTTGAGAACGGTCTCCTCTCCTGTGCTCCACAGGTCTGCTCTGTTTGACTGACCTGGCCCCAGGATGCTCTGGCCGCCGATAGTGAGGGAACCAGATGGTTCCAGAAATTCCTTCAGCTGTTCCTGGAGTGAAATGCACAAGTGCTCACTCTCTTCCAGCTGCTTAGCAAGACGGCTGTTCTCTGCACAGCATTCGTCTTTGCTGCTAGTCAATCGACTAATTTCTTCCTGTAAACAACCATCGCAAAGATATGGTCTGAGCAACATGAAGGAGAAGACGATATCAAAGATTCAGATCTTGCAAGAATGACCGACAGTTTAACTAGTCTTGCGTTGGAACTGTTCCATTTCAATGTTTACTGACCAAAAAAAAAAAATCAGACTTTTACAAAAACATCACAGAAAAAGTAAAATTCATCCACCATCAGCATCAAACAAGAACAGCCGAAATTCACCTCAGTAGAAAAAACATGAACTTCTTATGGAAGGGCTCTGAGAGTGATGGTAGAAGAGAAAAGAAGAGCGCATCCTAAGTTTTTCTGGCATTCATAACAAATGGGCTTGAAAAATCCTTTTGGTTTAAACTATGCAAAGAAACAAAGTTACTGTAATGCAGAAAGCTTTTCTGCCAATGAATGTATGGTGTAATACCTGGAGAAACATTTCTTCTAAAGCAGTTTGTTTTTTCTAAAATGTGTATTTGATCATGAGCACAATGCATGTATGTAGTAATCCCTAAAGAAACCTTTCTAAAGTTGTTTGTTTTTTTCTAAGATGTGTATTTGATTGTGAGCATGTTGTCTCTAATATCTTTCCCTGACAACATATTCAGTGGTTACATGTTTATGACAAACTAGAATGATGATTATCACTTTAAAAACTGGACTTTCTTGTAAAATGTCCAGCAACATTGAAAATGTGTGTGTGTGTGTGTGTGTGTGTGTGTGTGTGTGTGTGTGTGTGTGTGTGTGTGTGTGTGTGTGTGTGTGCGCGAACGTCCACACATGTGTGTATGTATGTGTGTAGCTTTTTACAAATATTGGTACTTGCCACTTTAATGTCAAATGCTTTATTATCAACTTTGATTTGGTCTTTTGTACAATATTTTACTTTTAGAAAATTCACTATGGAATACCTTAAACTTCAAGCACGAACTGAACTGCTTATCAGAATTTATCCTCAATGATTCAAGTTTTTTGGTCAAGTTATCAAGGACTATGAGATGAACTGTTACAAACTGGCCATAGACAAAATTCAGCATTTGCAGAAAAAAAAAAAAAAAAAAAACCCTGTAGAAAGATAAACAGGTGAAATTCTAGCACAAATCATTGACCAGTTACTTCCATTCTTTTGTTAAAGATAAAAGAATAGAAAAAACATTAACAATGTAACAACCATTAAAGCTCAGCACCAAAGGCACTGATCCCCAGACCATCATCCCGGCTAACTGTAACTTTGAGTGTGCTCGGCTTTCTGCTCAGATAATCCAAGGACAGATGAACACACTTTACATTCATACAATAACACACTCAACATCCACACTATCCACACTATGAACACATACTACATACAATACACATCTCTCTACATTCACACCATGAACACACTACACTTTTACTCAACAAATGGGAAGCTCTGCCTGGCTTAGATTTGCAAATCTACGATCACGGGGGAATAAAAAAAAAAAGAAAAAGGGCGAAATGTCACACAGTATGGCCATTCAGCTGCGGCACTACATTTTCAGCAAGGCGCAAAGACACTGTTTCAGTCCAGACTGTCGTCATGCTGTAGTTTTCTTTCTTTGATCTTCAAACGATTTCAGAATGATAAAGTTTGAAAGCAAGTTGAAAGTCCCATAGCCTAACAGCCAGTACAGCAAAGAGGTTCACTGTGTTATGGACAAGGCCTGTGGGAATGCAGAGCCCATCCCTCTTCTTTGACCATTATCAACCTTCCCTACAGTGAATCTGATACATTTGTGGTAAGTTAGATGAAAAGGATTTCCAGTTTTTTAAAAAAAAAAAAAAAAAAAAAGATCTGACCTAAGGAGACTTAGGTTCCATCAAATAGATGACAGTAGATGATGGACAGGTGGAGTGTGAACTCTCAACTGTCAGATCACCCGGCGAATGCTCTTACCATTTGATTATGAAACACTTTGTCAATGCACAATGGTTTATTAAAGATACAAGCAGAAGCTATCCACCATACATACAGGATCAATCTGTAAATAATTTAGTACACAAGGTAAAAATGACAAGTATATCACATGTGAACTGTGAAAAAAAAAAACATTCAACATGATAATCTGACAGATCATAAAAGTGACACAACACATCAAGGAAACACATTACACCCAAACCACTTTCAGCAACACGCACTTTGAGCTCAAGGTTCTGGCGTCGCTCCACTTCAGCGTTGAGGGAGAGGGGGGCGCCACGCATCAGGCGCTCTCCAGACCATCGCGCTCCTGCTGCAGGGCGATGACCTTCTTCTGCATCTCCATGGCCATGCGCTCCATGCTGGTCACCTTCTGCGGACAATGGACAGGCGAAATGGACGTAAAATTTTCTCATCAAATAGATGACAGAATTCGGTGAAGAGATGAAACAGTGCGTAACTTTCCAATACAAACTGGCAGGATTCCCATGTGCGCTCCTTACTGTAGCTATCAGGGATCTGCTTGTTCATGGGATTCCGGAGGGATGTACTACTACCAGAGTGAGACGAGCAGCAGTTTTCCAGTCACTTACAGAAGATCTGATCATGTACAGATTCCCCACTCAGGTCAATGAAAATAATTTCCTCAAACTGACAAAAGAACGACAGAAGAACTAATCAACATATCTATCTTACACATAAATCAGAAGCAAAAAAGATATTTATGATCTTAGCACAGTGTGTCTATCCTATCCAATATTTTGGTCAAAATAAAAAAAAAATTCTGATGATTTAACACTGCATAAATTTCAGCCAAATTCAACTGAAATTTTTTGTTGTTTGTTTTACTTTTAATTATATTTTGGTCTGCTGGTTAATGTTTCTGATATTTGTTCACAACAATGGCTGCTCATGTGTGCTACCATAGTGTAGAAAATTGAGAGAGTGTATTATTCCCATTATTTCAACAATATACCCCAGAGCACGGTAAAATCTATAAAGAGCCATAGACAGTACTCCAAAGATTGAAATGTTACAAATTTCCTCTTGGGCTATGAGATGTAGACGGAATTAAATATATTGTGAAAGCCGATAAGCATATGGGTATGTGCTCACGTGCACTCACTCACACACACACACACACACACACACACACACACGCACACACACACAACACACACACACACAACAACTCCACAAGAACGCGATACTATCCTATGTCAAAATCAAAGCAGCTCCAAGAAATTGAACCTACCTATGTCAAAATCAAATGTGTGGTCTTTGCAACCTACCCTTCTTATGTGGGGAGAGGGGGGGAGGGGGCAGGGAGGGGGGGGCAGGGGGGGGGGGAGGGGGGGGGGGGGGGGGGGGGAGGGGTGGGATGATGAGTAGCTGGGCCTTTTCTTGGCCAAAGAATTTTGCTCCCTTGATCCAGGATACAGAAGAAACATTTTTCCGCTTCATTGAAACTCCACCACCATTTGGGCTGACCTAATTATGTCAGGGCTGAAACAAACGACTGGACACTGGTCTCCTGGCCATCACTGTGACCATCTTGTCCCTTCCTTCAGTGAACGATGTTCCTTACACGGAATGAAGTGACCGCTCTGATACAATCAACGAACCACTTCAACCTCTCTCTGCTTGACCCCAGCTTTTTAACATTCCTTCCATCAAAAGAGGTGATAAAAGCTGCAATAGCGATTGATAAAGAACTCTGACAACTTGAGAAAAGAAACAAGAAGATGCAAAGCATATACAGTAGTACATCAAAAAGAAAAAACAAAAAATCAGTCACTATAGCACTTTCTCCCCTTTTGGTGGTAAAAATTTTGTATGTAAGAAAAAAAAATGTTGCTCTCCCCGGCGGGGAACACAACTCCGGTCTCCACGTGACACGCGGGGATAGTAACCACTATACTGCTGAGGAGCTTGCAAAGTTTGGTTACACATAAGCTTATAAACCATTATTGCAAGAAGGGAGACAATTTCAAGTTAGTGGAAGAAAAAAACTTGACAGCATGGTGGTCATTTCCCTTATCAGACTTTTTTTTTTTTTTTTTTTAAATCTTCATTTATAACCATTAGTAATGGCTACTCTGGTAAAATAAAACATCAGGTATCATCCATGACCCATAATGAACATACCTACAAATTTTCAGAAAGATCTGTCCAGAAATTTTTGTCTGGAGCGAGTGGAACACATTTTGACCACGGACAGACACACAGACAGACAGACAGACAGACAGCATTTCTTCATTCCCATTGTAAAGTACTCCCTGTTCTATAAGAACTGGGAGTAAAAAAAACGAGCAAACATTCAAACAAAGCTGGGTGATTGCTGCGCAGATTCCTAAGCTACATTCATACTTGTAAATCTGCAGTCCCCATTGGAGGACAAAAAAAAAAAGGTCTGAATTCTTGGGGACGAACCGTGGAGGAAGGAGGCATGGGAAGGGCCTGGTGTGGGGGTAATGGGGATGAAGGAGGAGGGGTGGGGACTCAGGAAACTCTTTTGTTAACTTGTATGTTAAAAAATGAATGTTTAAATGTTATTACTTACCTTTATCTGCCTTATCTTAAAGATACAATAAGCATATACTTCACTGCAGGATAATGTGCATGTTATACTTTCTTTTTGAATGATTTTGCTGCTTGAATTCACCCCCTCTCTCTCTCTCTTCCTTTTTGAATGATTTTGCTGCTTGAATTCACTTCTCTCTCTCTCTCTCTCTTTCTTTTTGAATGATTTTGTTGTTTGAATTCACCCCTCTCTCTCTCTCTCTTTCTTTTTGAATGATTTT
>JADBJO010000397.1:202500-207500 GCA_016801955.1 Conus betulinus
TTTTCATTTACATTTCGTATTTCACACAGAGTATCCAATCTGCCGAATTCTGCAAATTTCTTTGAAATAAAACCTGTTCCGGAAAACCTTCGGAAGAGTGTAGGTTAAGAGAGAGAGGGTGGGAGAAGGGGCTAGCAAACTGCTGTTTCTGACCTTTTAATGCCAGAGAACTGTCGGCTTAAAATAAGCACGTGCAGCCTTTAGCAGCGCGCCTTTTTTACTGCCGTGTGGCTGGCCGGCTGCTTACGGCCCTAGGGCACCACTGAATCTATGCTGACGCCGTTGACTTCCGCAACTTCAATGGGACTGCGACAGAAGTCCCGCAAACATGAACAGTTTTCCATTGGGCTGGTTCTTGCAGATGGTGCGGCGCTGAAAAGCAGTTTGCCTTGCCTCCTATTCTACGCATCTCCTCACATTACCTATTTACTTAGGCCCCCAGCTCAAGGGTGAGCATAGGCTATCGACAACACTCCGCCATCGCACTCGGTTCTGGGCTGCTCGCTGAATGCCTGTCCAGTTGGGTCCCCTGCCTCTTTATCGCTGATCTCACATTAAAGCGTTCGAAATTTACCAACCCTACGTCTCGTGAATAGCGGCCGCAGCCACAGGTTCGAAAGAACGATGACCGAATTGCACGTGCCTAGTGCTTACACTGCACACACTTTAGCCTGTCAACCCACCTGGGCTACCAGGACCGTAATCTCACAGTTCACACCACCTGTGTGACTCATCGTCCCGTTCAACTTTATGGGCCGGCCTTCAAAACAGCTGGCAGCACCTGTTTCTTGTCAACTCTCACGGAACAACGACGTCGCCCCGAACCGATTGAAACCGCGAGGTTTTATGTGCTGATATACAATATATCATACATTGAACTCAAAAAAAAAAAAAAAAAAAAAAAAAAAAAAAAGTTCGGCCCACAGGCTGGTGTTCCACACACAAGGACAGTGATCACACGGTGCACCACTTCGAGTTTCCTGGTGATTCATATATTGACCTATATACACTGAGATCCACGAAAATATTGACGCAAACACACAATCAAAACACACACACGCGCGCGCGCGTGCACACACACCAGGCAGTTTACAATCAGATTCACACTGATCCTACGGACGTTTAACGCAATGAAGAGGAAACGAGAGAGAGAGAAAAAAAAAAAAAAGTTACGGGAACCGAATTAACGACTAAAGAGGATTTAAAACTAAAACTTTTAAAGCCAATGATAATATCATCTCTTCTCTCTCTCTCTCTCTCTCTCTCTCTCTCACTCTCTCACACTCACACACACACACACACACACACACACACACACACACACACACATACACACAGGAGACTGCCGCCGCATTACTGGAAGAAAAAACCAGACAAAATGCACACACAAAAAAAACACGTAAGAAATTGTAAAGTAATGCCGACTTTCACACACACCACAAAACTGACAAGTACAATTTCGACAAATTTCTTCGGAGACAGAAACCGCACAAAACGATATTCCCCTAATAACCGTCGGTATGAATTCAATCTCACACAGACAAAGACAGGCACATACACGCAAACGCACATACACATTTATGTGAACAACTCCCACCCCCACCCCCAAACTAAGTTTATCGAATGTTCAAAGGGATTCTAAAGAAAGCTATTATGTTGAAAAAGAAAACAAAAAGAATTATGTTGTTCATAATTTACAGAAGCAATGTAAGCTTTGTGGTATTTTGACATAAAAAAAAAAAAATCACGCAAAATCAGAATGCTCAATGAATATGCATATTTGTTCAACAATCTAAATGATTTTAATCTTTCTGAAATCAAGCTGTGAAACATTGACTCGAATAGTTAAGAAGTACAGTTAATTCATTAAAAAGAAAAAAAAAAAACACTACTACTACTACTAATTACAATAATCCGTAATCTATCCGAAAGCAAAGAGAGATTTACAGAAAGTGGGTTTACGAATTAAAAACAAAAAAAACCAACTTTCGGGTTTTGAAAAGTTGGTAAACCCACATTATAGGATAGGCCAATTCATACACACACATACACGCACGCACGTATGCGCACGCACGCACGCAATACACACACATACAACGAAAGAGAAGAGAGAGAGGGAGAGAGAGGGGGGGAGAGAACAAAATTTCATTGTACCGGCTGATGAAGATACGCAAGTGTATGCTTTTTTCCCCCCAATCCAGCCCTCGGAGGTTGTAGCAGAAATGCAGCAAGCATATTTTGCCAGATATGCAGTTCAATACATTGATGGACAAGGAAAGCAATGACATCAAAACGATAACAGACAAGAAAGGAAGGCTGGAATGCAAAATGACCTGCAAAATATACAACAACGTAAACAACATTCACAGAACACAGACACACAGGCGCGCGCTCACACACATGTACGCGCGCGCGCGCGCCCGCAGGCGCAGACACACACATACACGCAGACACTCATTCAAAGGCATGCACGCACGCGACCGGGATCAATGAACACACACACACACACACACACACACACACACACACACACACACACACACACACACACACACACACACACACACACACACACACCACACACACACACACAGGTCTACCCATATTCACGATCCGAAACTTCTGCCCTCACCTCCCCTTACACCAAACTCACAAACACACGCACATAAGTGACAACCGTGACACAAAGAGACCAAAGCACGCGTGCATCACACACACACACACACACACACACACACACACACACACACACACACACACACACACACACACACACACACACACACACACACACACAGTTCCCTACGGCTCTCTCCCCTCCTCTCTCGCACAACGATAACTATTTATGCACTTAACACGCATATATTCACATACATCAATAACGATAAAAATTAATTCATAGGAAAACAGGGCGTGGGGAAGGGGTTTAGGTATGGGCAGTTACTGAGAGAGAGAGAGAGAGAGAGAGAGAGAGAGAGAGAGAGAGAGAGAGAGAGAGAGAGAGAGAGAGAGAGAGAGAGAGAGAGGCTTTTGCTTTGGTCACGTTTTCTACTGCGGAAATGGAATGAAGTTCTGAGCCCACTTGGGTTTCTATCAGCTAATAGTCGATCTCTTGGGCACTTTCGACTCAGGTCTCACAGATCGAGCTTCACACTCCGACTCGGCAAATTTGACCCGATGGGCTGGCTAGGCACAAACGCCCCGTTCTGTTGTTTGTTGTCCTGGTCAGTCACCAGCTGGTGTGAAAGACAGGATGCTACAATCCACGGGCATAGCTGACTGACCAATGCAGTTGCCATAGAAATAGTACCAAAGTCGCACCACACACACACACACACACACACACACACACACACACACACACACACATTCATGCACGTGCACATATGCCCGAAAGCACACACACACACACACACACACACACACACACACACACACACACACACACACACACTGCTATCCCTATCCGCCAGTCCTTTCCGATTTCCTCGAGGTGTCCATCCTTCCACTCGATCGCCTCATCCATCACACCATCACCCCCACCTTCCCGCTTCTCCTCCATCCCGAGTGAAACTCCCATCAACATCATCGTAGCCATCGTTTATGCTTTGTATTATGAGGCCCCCAATCCTTAAGGGGAAAGCACTGTGAGACACACGATTCTGTCACACAAGTGTAGCCGGACATGTATCATTCAAGTCTCTGTAATGCCAATGAAAAAGACGAAGTTTAAACAATCTGGTTTCTTATTCAATTTTTACACTGTTTACAATCCACTTTACCTTTCATACGATCGAGATAAATGTTGTTTCTTAAGAGATTGAGGCCAAATTGAAAATCTGTAATGATAATCAGCCATATTCTATCCCCATGCATCAAAAACGGTTAACGTCTTCTGACGGGTAGGAACGAACCCTCTTCATTTTCATTCTCCGCCGCATGCTCAATGTTTGTACGTTTTGATCCTGGTGTTTTCATTAAAATAAAGTTCTCTCCCCACTATCTCAGGCAAAATACGCTGGCTGTAGCTGTCAAGGTGCTCAATGTTCCTTCACATGTCGATCCCTGGTTACCACTGTAGGGAAGGGCCAGCGCTGAAGTTTAGATCCTAAAATGTGTGACCTGTCACCCACTCAACGTTCAACTGTCACTGCCGGCTCACGTGATTTGGTGACACCGACAGCCGTAATCGGTCATGGCTTCGACGTTCAAAGGGAAAGTTCAGAGGGAGGGTAAGGGGGCTAACTTTTGACTTTAAAATCCCAATCCTCCGTGTGCACCCCCCCCCCCCCCCCCCCCCCCCCCACACACACACACCTCGCGCGCCCTTGCACTCTCCTTCTCCTTCTTATCCCTACCCATCATCTCACATTCTACCACATCTCCCTTTCCCTTCGTCATCTCCCTCCCATCCCACATGGGAAAATCTGCTGTCGTCAAACTGACCTTCCTTCAAACCATTGCCAGAGAGAGAGAGAGAGAGAGAGAGAGAGAGAGAGAGTGAGAGAGAGAGACAGACAGAGACAGACAGACAGAGACAGAGAGAGTGACAGAGAGTGAGACAGACAGAGACAGCGTGATGGCTACTTTCTTCTTTTTTTACGCCGGTCTCCACTGATGTGACCGGGAATGCTTGGGTTATTGATCTGTAACGCTGACCACTCAGACTGCTGGCACATTTTGACCTCCATATATCCTTTTCAAAATCCTTATGCACAGGCTCAAAGATTCCTTTCACAGCCTTCTTCTTCTTCTTCTTCTTCCTGCGCATTTCTTCACATTACTTCATTCACCCATGTCTGCACTGCTCTTTCGCCGTCAGCTTGAAGAGACTCTTGAATGTCGATTGCCTCGCCGTGATGCCGAGATCACCACAAAGTGACAAGCAGCGTGGGGGTTCTCATACAGGCCATGAAGAACAAACGCGTTCAAGCCGGGTTCTCCCTATGAAAGTCTCGAGGCGAAGCCGAAAAGTCGACCCCGTGCGGAGGTTAAAAATT
>JADBJO010000397.1:217500-225000 GCA_016801955.1 Conus betulinus
ATCTCAACCTCGTAGGTCTTCTTCAGGCAAAAACGAACAACACATTAGGACTATGAAAACGAAGAACGATCAATCACTTATCTTTTCGTATTCGGCACAAAATTCAACGCCCATTTTGCGCCGAATACGACAAGATAAGTATTTGTTTGTTCTTCGTTTTCATTGTTGTAAATGTTGTTTGTTTTTGCCTGAAGAAGACCTAAGAGGTCGAGATGCATCGTGTTTGTTCTGTAATCCGTTTGCCTAGTTTGTCCAGTGGAACCTGTAACTTTCCTTTTGAAACCATTCTACAGGACACGGTTCTAGGCATCTCTCGTCTCCCCATGGCTTTGCATGCTTCATGGGACTCATCAGTGTTCGTGGTTTGTCAATGGCCGTTTATCATGACATTTCTGCCCTAACTGCGTTGAAGCGTCTAACCTTGTTCTGCAATCTGTGTGATGGAATTGCCTTTTTCTTTTCAACGATTGTCTTTCGAGAAAACAGTTTTCAAATGACGATCAATGGTAATGACGAAAACGACAACGATAGTAATGAAGATGACGACGATAATGATTATATGCTTTTTTGCATTTTTATTGTACTCTTGTAAATAGGACAGCAACATTTGTATGGATGCAGTAGATATGTAGGAACCAGAATTGAGAAAGGTGTAAATGGGAGAGAGCACTGATGTCCATGAACGGTTTGATTAATTATTCTGATTGTTCTTGTAAACTTCAGTTTATCCCCAGATCGTCTTGTCAGAGTCTGTCTCTCTCCGCCCTCCATTCCCACCAATCTCTGTGGACCCCACCACCCTCTCTCTCTCTCATCTCCATCCTCACCGCCTGCCCCACATACTTCACTCTCATATGCATACATGTACATCTTCTCTCATTCACCGCTCCTCTCAGTGTAATCCCATCACGTACTTCATCCCCCCCCCCCCCCCCCCCCCCCCCCCCGTCCGTCCTCTTCCCTTCCCCCCTCTCTCCTCTCATTCGGTTCCCTCCCTGTCCATGTTACTCCATCATACTCTCCCGAATTTTCTTTTTGTTATCACCGATAACACTTAAACTGTTTTATTTCAGTATCTACATATCACCGTGGTGTTCTAAATATTTCATCGAAATCCACCACATTTATCTGAATAAAGTGGATGTATACAAGTATGGGAGAATATCTGTGTAAAAAAATAATAATGAAGTAGATGTCTGCGATAAAGGCTTAAATATGAGAGAGAGCATCATAAAGGTAATGACATGGATCTGCCCACGTCAGAGGCCTCGTGTAACTCTCCGTTAATCACACACATAATTACATCTCACGCGTGATGATAATGCACAAAAAACACGGTCTTGGCGGCATGACTCACTCAGTCGCTCCCCCCACGAAGCCTTTGAGTTTGAATCTCCGAGATGCGACAGATTTGTGGACGGTATTTTGTTACCACCCATCCTCCGTCCTTCCCCCACCCTCCCGTTTCCCTCCCCACCCCTGCTCACATTCCTTATCCCCCCCCACCTAACACTGGAAAAATGTGTTAAGATTGATCGAGGGCTTGCTGATCATGCTAGTCTCGGCCCCAGAGAATGATAGATGGGGAAACAGGCTGCCCGTGCGAACGAGAAGCTGCACACTCTCTGCTACACCTGCGTCAGTCTCATCAGAATGTGTCAATCTTCCCAGCTGTCTACCCTCCTTTCTGTTTCTCCCACCTGTGGTGATCGATGTTTTTATAATTTTGATCAGTGTATAAGTCTTAAGTGTTTCTAGTGTTTTCTTTCCCCAAGGTGTGTCCCCCCCCCCCCCCCCCCCTCTCTGTCCCATTCATGGACATAAATGGGATTGACATAAACTGTGTGGTGTGTGGTTCGTGTGTGTGTGTGTGTGTGTGTGTGTGTGTGTGCACTTGTGTGTGTGTGTGTGTGTGCACTTATGCCAGTATATGCATGTGGCTTTGTGTGTGTGTGTCCGTGCATGCGGGTGAACTTGCCAATGCACTTATACATGTGTGTGTCTCTGTGCGTACATGTTTTTGTGTGACCTGTGTGTGTGTGTGTTGTGTGTGTATGTGCTTGTGTTGTGTGTGTGTGCGCGCGCATGCCGCGTCGTGTGTGCGTATGCATGCGGAGGCACACGCACAGGTGTGCATGAATGTGAGCCTGTAGCAGAAGCGCCTGTGTACCTATACTTACATGCGTACGACGGTGCGTGTGTGTGTGTGTGTGTGGCTCTGTATGTGTACGTCAAGTGTTCCGGTGTGTGCGTGCGCGTGCGCGCGTGCGTGTGTGTGTGTGTGTGTGTGTGTGTGTGTGTGTGTGTGTGTGTGTGTGTAACCCCTACTATGTGTGCGTATGCGAGTACGGCACGTGCTCACCTGTGTTATGTGCGTGATCCTGTGGAGGAGGCGTGAGGCCGAGAATAAATGCGCCTGAATATTAATTACAAAGTCAAGTATTTAACAGAGCACGAGCACATCTGTGTGTGTGTGTGTGCGCGCGCGTGTGTGTGTATGCGTGTGTGCGCGCGCGTGAGAGTGGTGAGGAGGTGGGAGAGTGTGACAGAGAGAGAGAGAGAGAGAGGAGTTGTGGAGTCAGTAGAGACAGAAAGAGAGAGAGAAGAGAGAGGAGAGAGAGGAGGAGGAGGGGAGTAGAAGAAGACAGAGGGAGGAGGAGGAGGAGAAGGAGGAGAGATAGATAGAGAGAGAGAGAGGAGAGAGGAGGAGATAGATGGAGAGAGAGAGGAGGGGGGGGAGGGGGGATGAAGGGCGGGAATAGAGTGCAGTCTAGGACAGGCTATGTACATATCTTTCAAACCAACAGCTGTTTATGAGTGTGGAGAGCTCGCATTCTTGGACTCTCTCTCTCTCTCTCTCTCTCTCTCAAAACCAACATCCCCTTGCATGGGATGAGCAGTGAGAAAGGGAGGGGGGTGTTCTTTCCCTCTCCCCCCCCCCCCCTTGCACCATAGGATGAGCAAGTCAAGAGAGAAAGGGAAGGGGGGGGGTTGTTCTTTCCCTCCCCCCCCCCCCCCCCCACACACCCCCCAAGGCACCTAGGATGAACAAGTCAAAAGCGAAAGGGGGGGGGGGGGGGGGGGGGGGGGGGGAGGGGGGTGGACAGGGGCGGGAATATTGGACAGCACAAGGTGACACGTCGTCAGTTTGAACGAAGACAGAATGATGGATGGGTAATGAAGAGATCGACTGAGGACCGTGGGTCGCGCAGCCTGCAGGAAAGAGATGGGATGGAGCATGCGAGTCCACAAGTTAGATTTAAAGTTAAAAGACGACCGCTCAAAGCGAAGACCCTGGACCGAGTAATTAATTAGAGGCCCTGTAGTTGGTTGCCCTCCCCCCCCCCCCCCCCCTCCCTGTTGGTAGATCGGTGAATATCTCTATCTATAGGGCTGAGAGGGCAAGGTAGGTCATTGGATTTGGGATAGTGTGGGGGGTGGGGGAGGGGGGGGGGGGGGGAGGTGTGTGTGTGCGCGCGCGTGTGGTGTGAGTATATATGTGTGTGGTGCGCGCATGTGTGAGTGCGTGTCGTGTGAGTGTGTATGTGTGCACACACAACACGCCCATGATGTAATCAGCTTTCAAGGATAAACCTAACACAAGATACATATCAAATGTTTCCCAGAGAACAAATCAATGCCTTTTCCCATTCATCCGTTCTACTCCCCCGCCCCCACCTCCCTCTAAGGCGTCGACACACTTGGACATACCGCACCAAAACACAACTACTTCTCTCTTCCTGTGTTACACTCGCGCACACACAACACACACAAACAGGCACGCGTGCGCGCAAAAACACACACACACACACACACACATGCACAGGCACACACACACACACACACACACACACACACACACACACACACACACACGTGCTCGTGGTCATTTGCAAAAATGAACGACCAAAAAAGTTGTCTATTGAAAATCAGATGAGAGGAGGAAAGAGACAGAAAGAAAAACCAGGGAGAGAGGACGAGAGAGAGAGAGAGAAAGAGAGAGAGGGGGGGGGGGTATTCATGCTTCAGTGATAGTCATCATCATTGGGCAAAACGCCGGCAGCTACTGCTTTGCATCCTTCTTGTTGTATAATTAAGCAGCTGCCACAGGTTATCTATTTTTTCCATCAGTTATTGTATGTGATCACTTCTGAGATTGTCTGATTTTGCTGAGACGGCCGGACACAGAGGGAAAGAAGAGAAGGGTGCGGACACACACACACACACACACACACACACACACACACACACACACACACACACACACACACTCTGAGAGAGAGAACAACAGGGAGACAGAGACAGAGTGAAAGGGGGAAGAGAGAAGGAAGAGAGAGAGAGAGAGGGAGGGGAGAAGAGAAACGGACAGAAAGGGGTAAGAGAGAGAGAGAGAGAGAGAGAGAGAGAGAGAGAGAGAGGAGAGAGAGAGATGAGAGGATAACATGAAAACATAAACGCATCAAACAATCAACAATCATCAATTTTAATGAACAGTTTCAATATTCAAATAAACATGCAAAATCATGCCCGTGCACACAACAAGAATTTTTTTTTTTCGTGCATCAGCAAACCATAAGAAAAACACAATGGCATTCTGAGAACAAGGAACAAAAAAAAAAAAATAAAAAGGTAAACGAAAAAGGCATTGAAATAGACAAGCCTGGCATTCAAGCAGTTTCGTTCATCAAGAATATAAATTTTTTTTCATTTAACTTTTTGTAGTATGCATATTAAATGCATATTCTTGACTGTTGTGGTTATTGATCATATTGTTACAACTTCTATTATCAAAATGTACACGGTTCACAACACTTCAATTAATGCATCCAGTGAACAGGAAAAAAAAAAAAGTGTATAATAATAATAATAATTATTATTATTCTATCATGCTGCCTCCCATCCAAACTTTTAACAGTACATAGAATAACAAGTTTCTGTGATACGTTCATAAAAAAGTACTCGCTTAATGTAGGCCTACAGGTTTCTGAGATAGGTTTTTGAGAGAGAGAGAGAGAGAGAGAGAGAGAGAGAGAGAGAGAGAGAGAGAGAGAACATGTGACAGACACAGAATCATAGATCATTAGCGACTACTTCTTCACTCATGATATGCATAGTATTCTGTTATAAATAAGTTATACCCTGAACATATGATATGCGTTTCTATGTAAAGAACACGGTCAATAGTACACCCCTCTCCTTCTCCTCTCAACAAATGACCAAATCCGCACCTCCTCTGACACTACTTTTCAGTTCAATTCAAATGTACACAAAAGTATCTGAAAGACAAGGTCTGTCGTCACAAGAGCAGAAATTATATATAAGTAAGTAAGAAAAAATAAAAATGAGAAAATCACAATATAAATGATAACAAAATGAATAGATAAACGAAAACAAATGAATAAAAACTAATAAATAAAATAAATGAAAAAGAAAAACAATTCCCAACTATCTCTTCAAGTGACAGTAGAGCACATTTCATGGTTTTCATGTTCCTTTTTCTTTTAAATTACATTTCAAAATATTTTTCTTTTCTTTTCTATCTTTTTTCTTCTTTTTTTTTTTTCTGTTATTCTATCACTGGAGCTGGTTTATCTATCCAGATGTAAAGGAATTCCTTACACCTATCCCTGGAAACCGCAATCAGAAAACGGTGTTGTGTTGATTCCATGTGTAGATCATGCCTCTTTTCCACGTGCCGACCTTTTAAAGGGTGGAGAAGCCCCAGTATATTCAGATCACGCTTATCTTCCATATTCTGACCTTTCAAAGGGTGAAGTACCCCAATTACACAATGGTCACGCATCTCTTCCGTATTCTTAACTTTTAAATGGTGAAGGAGACTTTCCACAGTCTGACATTTTAAAGGGCGATAAGGCCTATTTCATGCTGGTTACACTTGTCTCCCGTACTCAGAATTTCATTCAACCAAAGACAGTTCGCCCTACGTAGGGCGACCTGTCTTTGATTCAACGCAAAGAACGGCAGTGGAGTATGCATTTTTGAGTATAAACAACTTGGGATTGTATGTTACGTTCTATTTGACAACATTAACAACAATAGTGAAAAAGAAAGTCAATCCATGCAATACCAATGTCACTTCAAAGAACGGTAATCCATGCTATAAGACTTAGCAAAAAAAAAAAATCATAATATAAAAAAAATGATATGAAAATGGATATGGTAAAATATTTAAAACAAACAAACAACACACACACACACACACACACACACACACACACACAACACACCAAAAACAAAACAAAACAAAAAAATGAAAGAATCAGGAATATGGAAGTTGATGCAAATACTGACAAAGAAGTGGAAGAAATTTCCCATAGATAATGGTTATTTAAATGGTAGTTAGACCTGGGCATGTCAGTTTCTAAAAGAAAAAAAACCCCAGACTAGGCCAGAAGAACATGCATGCACATCTGCATTGGATAGCAAGAAAAAACGAACAAACAAAGCCATACGAAATACTCTTCAGTTTGCGGATATAATGTACTGATATGTTAAAGTATGCAGTTGCAGTCCTTTTTTTTCCCCTCTATTTTTCCAGAATGGAGGTCGATTGTGCAAATACGACTACATAATATGGTGACACATTCTTCTTGGTGTTATAACTGTGTAAAATTAAACTTTGGTAAAAGAAAAAATAATTGTGAAGAAACTCCTCTCTCACTTTCTCTCTCCGTGTATGTATGTGTGTATGTGTGTGTGCGCACGCGCGCAGGTACACTGTGTGTGTGTGTGTGTGTGTGTGTGTGTGTGTGTGTGTGTGTGTGCATGCTTGTGTGCGTGTCATTCGTGCGTAAGAATATGCGCGCGCGCGCGCGTGTGTGTGTGTGTGTGTGTGTGCGCGCACACATGTGCGTGCATGCGCATGTAACCTATTCACTCACACATATATAAAGTATGCATCAATACTTCTACAAACTTAAAAACTTAATACTAAAATCTCCGACTTTGGCACTTCATGCCTGCATGCAGAACACTCGCCTCCTCGTCCTCCTTCTCTCAAGACTAGAGAGAGAGAGAGAGAGAGAGAGAGAGAGAGAGAGAGAGAGAGAAGGGGGGGGGGGGGAGATAAAGTACTTCTACCATGCAGGGAAGATGAGGGCAATGAGGGTGAGGAGAGCCATGAGCGGTCAATGTTATCGCTCAGACACGTCATCATCAGCAGGCTTTTAGTCTCATACACAGACAGCATGCCGCTGACCTGCCCGCCTTCGCCTTCCTCCTCCCCCGCCGCTTCCCAGCAACCTTCCTCCGGATCGACGGGATCAGGCTGCTCAAGGTCGTCGTCGTCGTTGGTGTTCTCGTGGAGAGGTCAAGGTCGTTGTCCTCAGGGGGCAGGGTGCAAGGGTCGAGGTCGTGACCTTCGCAGGGAGGGGTTCTCTTCCAGTTCCAGGATGCGGAACTCCAGGTCCTCCCCACGCTCCTCGGCTTTGCGGAGTTCCTGTCGCGCAGGCGAACGCACTCGCCGTCCGCCTGCTCGAG
>JADBJO010000397.1:232500-247500 GCA_016801955.1 Conus betulinus
ACAGGCTGAAAAACCAAAATAATAAATAAATGAATACACAGAGAAAAGTAAACAGAAAAAAGGAGGAAAGGAAATGGAAAAACGAAAGACACACAAGGTGAAAAAATCCCAACAGCACACACCTTGCCCAATCAATTCTCCATCAGACGACACGAATCCAAAACAATACAAACGAATTAAAACCAGAACACAACTTACATTAACAGAGTCAAATCAAACCGAACCAACTAAAACCAAATTAGCCCAAAACAAACTGAACTCAAAACCAACCAGAACTAATCCAGTTAAACTCAAACAGACCCAAGTCAGAAAGACTCATTCCAAACCAGACTTCATTTAACTACACCCAACCCAACCAGACCCGACCCAACACCAAACAACCTAATCCCAACTAGACTAAATAAAAAATAAACCTGATCGAACAGACCCAACCCCAACGCAACCAGATGAACGAACCAGTTGCGACCAGACCAAATCCAAACTCATCCCAAAGAGATCCAACTCAGTCAGACCCAACCCAACCAGTCCCAGTCCAACCTGACAACTCAAACCAGACCCAGCAAACCCCCAAACCACTAGAACAAACCCAACCAAATCCAAACAGACCCAGCCCAAACCAACTCCCCCCCCCCCCCCCAAAAACTAACCAGAACCAACCCTGCTAAACTAACCCAAACAGACCCTGTCACCCCCCCCCCCCCCCCCCCCCCCCCCGCCCCAAAACTACAACAACAACAAAGAACCCCAACAGACCCAACCCAAACCGACCCACCTAACCCAACCCATCCAGAACCACCCAACCCAAACAGACCCAACACCAAACGAAAACAAAAAAAAAAAAAAAGATCCAACCCAATCCCAAACAAAACAAAACCTGAAAAAAAAAATCCAACCCAACCAGACCCAACCCCAAACGAAACAAACCTTAACAAGATCCAATTCCAATCCCTCCAGACCCAACTTCGTTCGAAACGAATTCAACGAGACCCAACCCAGTCAGACCCCCCCCACCCCACCCCTCGTCCCACACAACAAGTACTGACAGTGCAGGACTGTCGGAGCAGCGTGATGCTGGAGGTCTGATCGGCGATCTGCTTCCGCAGGGCTTCCACCTCCGCGGCCTGAGCCTCCAGCTCCAGGTTGTGGCCCTTGACTCGTTGCAGTTCTCGGGCCAACTCGCACTGCTTCCTTCGGCAGTCTTCGGCCTCGTCTTGCTGCATGGGGGAAACAGACTTCCGGTTGATAAAGATGAAGAAAAAGATGTTGAAGAAGGAGAAGAAGAAGAAGAAGAAGAAGAAGAAGATGATGATGACGACGACGACGACGATGATGAGTGAGCGAGTGAGTGAGTGAGTGAGTGAGTGAGAATGTGTGTGTGTGTGTGTGTGTGTGTGTGTGTGTGTGTGTGTGTGTGTGTGTGTGTGTGTGTGTGTGAGTGAGTGACATTATACTTTAGTGGGTTCGTCGGTGTGCGTGCGTTTTTTGTTTGTTTGTTTTTATATAAAAGCTGTTTAGGTTTTTTTTTTAAATTTGTTTATTATTTTTTTTTTTTTGTGCACGTGTGACGTGCATGGATTTACACCCACTTTTTCTGACAAAGGTCGACAACTCTTCCGAAGACACCCTCGTGAATTGCAACAGTGCTTTCCCTTGCATGAGGCTGACCAGAGTTGTTACTACTCCTCTGTATTGACCGATTCGTCTCATGTTTAATTTTCTTCTGCCCCTTCAGCGCTCTATGACTGGCTTGAACGGTATTTTTTTCCTACATAGCCCCTGCGCTGGGCTAAGGCTACAGGCAAAGAGCAGCACGCTTGTGCCTATGTCCATCTCAGTAATTAAAAGAATTTCTATCAACATACCCTCTCTCTTTTTATTTTATTCTCTCAATTTCGTAATATGAGAGAGAGAGAGAGAGAGAGAGAGAGAGAGAGAGAGAGAGAGAGAGAAGAGAGAGAGATATTCTATGTGCATAGCATCTTAAAAGTGCGTATATCTGTGTGTGTAATCGTGTGCGCGAGCACACACGTGTATGTATATGTATGCATGTGCATGCGTGCGAGAGCCAGTGTGTGTGTGTGTGTGTGTGTGTGTGTGTGTGTGTGTGTGTGTGTGTGTGTGTGTGTGTGTGTGTGTGTGCGTGCGCGCATGTATGTGTGTGTGCGCGCATGTATGTGTGTGTGTGTGTGTGTGTGTGTGTGTGTGTGTGTGTGTGTGTGTGTGTGTGTGTGTGTGAGTGAGTGAGTGCGTGCGTGCATGTGTGCATGTGTGTGTGTGTGAGAGAGAGAGAGAGAGAGAGAGAGAGAGAGAGAGAGAGAGAGTGTGAGTGAGTAAGAGACAGAGAGAGAGACAGACAGACAGATAGAAAGACAGAGAGAAAGAGAGAAAGACAGAGAAAAAGAGAGAGAGAGCGTATGCGAATGTATAATAAGTGTGTATGCCCATGTACACATAATTACATGCGAGATGTACGTAAGTATGTATGTATGTGCGTGCGTGCGTGCGTGTGTGTGTGTGTGTGTGTGCGCGCGCGCGTGCGTGCGTGAATGTGCGCGCGTGTGCATGTTTGTATGTGCACGCGCATGAATCCATGTATGTGCATATATATGTCTTTTCCCCCCCCCAAACTCTCATGAAGACTGGCACCTTCAGCCTAAACTATGTTCAAATGACCTACTCCTCTCTCTCACTCTCTCTCTCACTCTCTCCCCTGTTTCCCATTCCCTTCCCCGACCACCCCGCGTTTCATCAGACGTACCAGTTTTTTGTTTTGCTGCAGCATCGTGTGGCTGCCATCTTTCAGGCTACGATTGTGTGCCGTCAGTTGAACGTTCTTTTCCAAGAAACGTTTTGTTCTTCTCGACCAGCTGCTTGTTCTTGACCTCAAACTCTTTGAGTTTGTCAAGCTGCACGCAGAAGAGAGGCGACGCCTGGGTTAAGATCTAATGCGTTATAGAAGCGTTACAGTACTAGCGCCTGAAGATCAAGCATTCCAGACACATATGCACACGTGTATACGCACGCACGCACGCACGAGCGCGCGCGCGCACACACACACACACACACACACACAAGACAGACACAGACACACATACGCGCGCACACGCACACACACAAAGAGAAACCTACGTGCGCACAAACACATGCATGCACCTCCCTCTCTGTGAATATACATCTCTCTCTCTTTCTCTCTCTCTCTATATATAATATTGAATTACAAACAAAGGTTGCTCTTTATGTCTTGCATTAAAAGAAAAAGGGGGGGGGGGGGGGGGGGGGGAGAAGAAGCTTTCATATCTGCAGTGGTAGATAATTCTGCCTAACAGTATGTGCTTGAGTGGGTGAACGGGCAACATCAAATTGCTCTGAAAATTGCTGGAATGATGCTTAGTTACTTACCCTTGGAATTTATTAGTTTATAATATAGATATATAGATCTACTCTCTCTCTCTCTCTATATATATATATATATATAAACATATAATAGACAAATAAATTCCAAGGATAAGTAACCGAGCACCATTCCAGCAACTTACAGAACAGCTTGGTGTTGCAATGACTGCAAGAAATATTGAATTATAAACAAAGCTTGCTCTTATGTCTTAGACTGAAGAAATAGGGGGAAATAAGCATTCATATCTGCAGTGGTAGATAATTCTGCCTAACTAACAATATGTGCTTGAGAGGGTTAATGGGGAATAATAAATGCTTCTCAAAATGAGCCTTCAGCAAGCCTATAGTCTCCAAGGGAGAGACAATCTCCAATGGGGAGAAAACTGACTAACATATCTGACCAGGAGTTATATGTTACTGAGTTTTCTCCCCATTGGAGATTGTCTCTCCCTTGGAGACTATAAGCTTCACCCTCACATACTGTTAGTTAGGCAGAATTATCTACCACCGCAGATATGTGTGCTTATTTCCCCCTATTTCATCAATCTAAGACATAAGAGCAAGCTTTGTTTTATATATATATATATATATATATAATATTATAAAACAAAACTTGCTCTCTGTCTTGAAGCATAAAATAGGGGGAAGATAACCATTTTATATGTGCAGTGGCAGTTCATTCTGTCTACCTAACAGCATGTGCTTGAGAGGGCGATTGGGGAATGATAATGCTTCTCAAATGAGTCTTCATCAATCTTATGGTCTCCAAGGAGGAGACACTCTCCAATGGGGAGGAAACTCACTAACATATAACTCCTGGGTCAGATACCAGTATTTCGAAACTTGATTGTTTCTCCTCAGTGACCGCGGAAAGTGGTAACTTATCTCCTCTGCCTTTTCGGTTTTAAGAAGAATGCTATCCCAGAAAAAGGCTGGTGTGCAATACCATAGTATGTTTGCTGAGTTTTCAAAAAAAAAAAAACAGCTAAAGGTGCCACCTAAGAAGCAAAAGGAAATCATGAACGAGCAAAACATGCTATATTTTCTAGTGAAAAGTAGAAAATATAAAAAGATAACCTCTCAAGATACAAGTGCTGAGGGCCAGTTCTTGGAATGAATCCGCAAGGGACTAAATTATAATTGACTAATAAATTCCAAGGATAAGTAACCGAGCACCATTCCAACAACTTACAGAGCAGCTTGGTGTTGCAAAGACTGCAAGAAATATTCAATTATAAAACAAAACTTCATCTATGTCTTAGAGTGAAAAATAGGGGGAGATAAGCGTTCATATCTGCAATGGCAGTCTCTCTCTCTCTCTCTCTCTCTCTCTCTCTCTCTCTCTCTCTATATATATATATATATATATATATATATATAACACACACACACACACACACACAGGCAGACAGATAGACAGACAGACAGGTCTAATCACCAGCGTTTGTCGGTCGAGGGCCAGGGCCTGAGCCCTGTCATGGAGCCCCTGGATCTCCGCCTCCAGGCCAGCAAAGCCCTCCACTGACCCCTTCTCCTCGCCACCCAGAGGGAACTGCACACACACACACACACACACACACACACACACACACACACGCCCACACAAGCACACATGCACGTGCAGCACGCACACACACACACACACACACACACACACACACACACACACACAAACACACACTATCACATCACCCATCGTCACCACCAGCACCCATCACCCTCACCACCACCATCACCACTGTAACCAGCACCACCCACCTTCACCACCACCACACACATCACCACCACCACCACCACCAACAACAATCCACCCACACCCCAGCAACTCACAGAGGTCATGCCGGTCCCGTGGAGTCTTTGAAACACCTGCTGGAGGCCGGAGAGAACATGGTGAGGGGAAACAGGTGGGGTCTCCATCTTGCTGCCGCTGGCTTTGCCCGACGACGATGAAGACGCGTGGCGCGAGACCTCCGTCGTCGTAGACACGGGTCCAGCTGCTAGTACCGCCGGGTGCCCTAACTCCCGCTCAAGCTGCGAAATCACCTTGTCTTTGCTCTTCAGTTGCTCTATCTGCAACACGCAACGGGAAATTGAACAGAAAGAGTTAGGCTACTTGTTGTTTTCTCCTTTTTTTTTTTTTTTTTTTTTTTTGTTTTTGCTTATCAGTTTCTCTAGCGCAACATCTTAAGGAGACTCGAACAGAAAGGGTTAAGTCTCTTTTTTTATCTCCCTGTCTTTGCTCATCGGTTGCTCTAGTAGCAACATGCAACTGCAAATAGAACAGAAAGAGGTAACTCTCTCTCTCTCTCTCTCTCTCTCTCTCTCTCTCTCTCTCTCTCTCTCTCTCTCTCTCTCTCTCTCTCATCTCATCTTGTCAATGCTATTCTCTAACGGCAACATCCTGAAGAGAACAGAACAGAAAGGGGTTCAGTCTCTCTTTTTTTCATCTCCCTGTCTATGCTCATCAGTTGCCCTAGCGGCAACATACACCGAAAGTAGAACAGAAAGGGTTAAATCTCTGTCACGTTGTCTTTGCGTTTCAGCAGCTGTATCTGCAACACGCAACGAAAATAGGACAAAAGGGTTAAACATCTTTTGATACCATGTCTTTGCATTTCAGTTGCTCTATTCGCAACACACAGCGAAAGTTAAAACAGAAAGGATTAAATCTCTCATTACACCTTTTAGACTTCTCAGGACATTTTCTCTTTGCTCAGTCTACAACACCGTGCACGGTACACGCAACGAGAGGTGGATCAGAAAGGGTTAAATCTGTCTTGCCACCTTTGTCTTCGCTCTACTTGGAACGCGTAGCGCGAGACTGAACAGAATGGGTGAAGTCACATCAAAAGGTCGGAGTCATACCACAACGATATGCTACCAAGATATTGAAAAACAACAAAAACAAAACCCAACTACAACAACTAAAAAATAAAAACAACAACACAGAAGAAAGAAGAAGAGAAAAAGAAAAAAAGAAAGAAGAAGAAGAAGAAGAAGAAGAAGAAGAAGAAGAAGAAAGAAAAAAGAAAGAAAGAAAGAAGAAGAAGAAACAGGAAAAAAAAAGACTGAAAGAGAAGAAAGGGGGAAAAAGCTGCAGTTCAACACCTATCCCACTTGTCCGAATGTTGGACAAACTTGACTGTTGAGACAAATCAGACTGTTTGGACAAATCGTGTTGTTGGAACACGACAGGTTGGTACAGGGCTCATGATGTAACATCCGTTACCGGCATATTTGAGTGCAATAGGGATCATATAGCGTTTTTTTTGTGCCTAATCTACACCTATGGGTTCCAGCTTGAATCTATGTCTATATGTCTGCCTCTGTTTTCTCTTAAACTGAAAAAAAAAAATCATGTTTTGTTCTTCAAAACACGTTCGCTATCTACACCAAACAGGACAAAGGGAAAAATCATCTCTCTCTCTCTCTCTCCTCTCTCTCTCTCTCTCTCTCTCTCTCTCTCCTATAAACTCTTGCCATCATCACAAACAGGAGTAATTCCGTCTCACCCCCCCCCCCCCCCCCCCCCCCCCTTAAAAAAAAAAAAAACCTTTTCGACAGCAAGTATCAACCGCCACTTATCCCTCTCACAGGTCTCAGTCCCTAATGACCAGTACGATGCCCCCTTCACAAGCATCAGAAGAATCAGCATCTTCTTCACAGTCCCAGTCTCCGACATCATAGACACTTTCCCCCCTTCCTCCCCCCCCCCCCCCCCCCCCCCCCCCCCCCCCGCCCTCTCTCTCTCTCTCTCTCTCCTCTCTCTCTCTCTCTCTCTCTCTCTCCAGCCACCAATTTCTACTGAATCACATCAAATCCCTCATATTCTTAATCCCTGTCATCTCTCGCAATATCAGCCTTTCATCATAGGCGTCAATCCCTCATATCACAAATACCAGTTCAAATGAACTCACAACACTTTACCCATCGCACGTGACACTCCTGAAAGTACAGCGACAACACTAGAAGGGCATTCGGAGAGGACAGGCTTCGGAAAAAAAAGCTATAAAAAAACAACCCAGATCTATGCTTTAACGCCGGATCTGCACCAAATTGTGAGGGAGGAAATGTGTATGTAGATAATGTAACATGAAAAAGGGCGATGGTTTTGAGGGAAGAGGGAAGAGTTCAAGAGATAATCCTCTCGTTGTGTGTGTGTTTGTGTGTGTGTGTGTGTGTGTGTGTGTGTGTTTTTCTTGAAGTGAAAATGGGCCTGTGAGCAAGTAAGTTTACGACTGAGAACTGAATTACCTTTGCCAGGGGATATAAGCATGTATGGGTTGAAAGAGTTTATATCCCGTCTATTTTTTTTTTCGAATACGAATTGTGAATCAATAGAAATGTTTTAATATATATATATATATATATATATATATATATATATATATATATATATATATATATATATATATATATATAATATAATACATGTACGTAGGTATATGTATACATTATACATGTATGGGTGTGCGCAGATTGTGTGTGTGTGTGTGTGTGTGTGTGTGTGTGTGTGTTGTGTGTGTGTGTGTGTGTGATTCTTGTAGAACGAATGCAGCAGTCGTCCTTTGAACAGAACACTCACTACACATTTGCATAAACATTACCTGATATCGACTTTGTCTTTGGACCACCACATCCTAGCTTCCTACCTTGTTCCGTTAAAATCGTGTGTTTTTTTTGTTTTTTTTTTTCCTTTTGTTTTTTTTTTGTTTTTTTTTTAAACAATTCAGCGGACAAACCAACAAATGCTAGACATAGCCTCTTTGTTGTGGGTAAACACACAGTTTACATATGAGACTGGACAAACAAACCAACAAATGCTAGCCAAAACATAAAGTCTTTGTTGTGGGTAAAAACACAGTTTACATGTGAGACACTGGACAAACCAACCAACAAATGCTAGCCAAGACATAACCTCTTTGTATTGTTGTTGGTAAACACACCGTTTACATGTGAGACACTGGACAAACAACCAACAAATGTTAGCCAAAACATAACCTCTTTGTTGTTGGTAAAAACACCGTTTACATGTGAGACACTGGACAAACCAACCAACAAATGCTAGCCAAGACATAACCTCTTTGTTGTGGGTAAACACACCGTTTACATGTGAGACACTGGACAAACAAACCGGGATGGGAATCAAAAGGAGGAGGAGAAGGAGGAGGGTGGCCTCCAGTGCAGAGAGCTGGAACTGAGGTTTTTTCAGCAGCTGGCCCAAGCACCTGACGTCATCTGAACAGCCGGTTTTCAACGAAACCGAAAAATTGAACAGGTGCCCTTCATTTAAAGGTACTACTCATTAGTAAGGCACGCACACACACACACACACACACACACACACACACACACACACACACACACACACACACGCACGCACGCACGCACGCACACACACATACACACACACGCACAGACACTCGAAACCATTTTGCTGCTCTCTCTCTCTCTCTCTCTCTCTCTCTCTCTCTCTCTCTCTGTCATATAACTGGAAGACTGCACTATAATTAACTAAAATCGATTAGTAAAGCATGTGCGAAGAACACCCGATATTTGAAGCGGGTAGAATTAGAAGGCAGGCAACGCCGGCACACAGCCCAAGGGCAAAGCTGAGCATTACCAGATGTAAAAATAGTTTTAAGGGTGTAGAAACGAACATCCGATCCCCCCCCCCCCCCCCCCCCCCCCCCCCCCCCCCCCCTGCTCCATGTGTGTGTGGTGGAGTGATGCCAGCCGCAGTCAGTCTGGCAGGGCATAACTCACGCGCTAACAGAGATCTTGGCGCTGTTGCCATGGAAACTATCCGCTGAACAGGAACGGAATGGCGAAGAACAGACCGCACTTGTCAGCCCATCAAGTCGCGCATGCGTGAACGCACGCTCGGACACATACGCAAACTAACACATAACGCATGCATGCACGCATACACTCAAATGCGGAGTCCTACACACGCATGAGCAAACGCTGACACAAGCCCAATACCCCCAAATGACGTACTTGAAAGTCCGTCGTCATATTTCGAAGCTATGAATGTTGAACCAGAATCTGCGTCCCGACTTGCTTCTGCCCTTCATTCTCCCCTTTCCCTGCCCCCCTCTTGTTCTTTTTTCCCCGATCATTCTTTTTTCTTAGAAAACTTTGCCTTGCTTTCTTCTTCTTCTTCTTCAAATAAGATCACAACGTGTTCAGAATGCTGAGAATGCGGTCCATCACGTCATAAATATGTACATTAATAAGTTAGGAAAAAAAATCCCCATCAGGTTCTATGATCTTCAAGAAAGCAATCCAGTATCACGTCTGTTAGCTTCAGGATATACGAAAGAAGGCTAGCCTGTTTTTTTGCCAAGGACAACTGCCGACAAACCCTGGCTTTGTCAGGTATCGTTTGCAACTGTCCAACTTCCCTGGCATGTCTCACGTTGGCCACGAACTCTGGACCTTTGCCTGACCGCAAACATAAGCCTCTGTCTGTCTGCCTGTCTATCTGTCTCTCTCTCTCTCTCACACACACACACCCATCCCACACTGTATGGGAGAGAGAGAGAGAGAGACGAGAGAGAGAGAGAGAGAGAGAGAGAGACAGAGACAGACAGACAGACAGACAGACAGACAGACAGACAGGGAGAGATTTATGTTTGCGGTCAGTCAAAGGTGCAGAGTTCGTGGCCAACGTGAGTCATGCCAAGGAAGTGTGTGTGTGTTGTGTGTGTGTGTGTGTGTGTGTGTGTGTGTGTGTGTGTGTGTGTGTGTGTGTCCAACAACAACGACTCACAATGCACCGTTACGTCGTACAATGCACCCTCAACATTAATTCACAGAGTCTCAACTAAACCCTTCAAAGGCTCGCTCCAAAATTCACACACCAGTTCCAAGAATCGACTGTCTCGAATCCAGCATAACAGATTCTGTTTCCTCACAGCGGAATTCGTTCCCTGAATCGATCAGACATCACAAACTGATGTAAACCTTCAAACACCATTATGTTAACCACTTATCAGCTAATGTTTACAAACTGCTCCAAACCTACCCCCACCCTCTTTGCCGAATGTAATAACTCTGGCAGTTATGAACTACTTACTTCTTAAGTGTTAATAATCCCGGAGTTTTGTGTGGTGGATTACTTGCTTTTGTTTTGTATGTGGTTGCTGGTGGGCTTTTTTTGGATATAGGGGTTGGGATATTTCTCTCCCCCCCCCCCCCCCCCCCCCCCCCCCCCCCCCCCCCCCTAAAACAAAAAAAAAAACACCTCTGTCTTCTGTTGTTATACTTGTATCAACGCGCTCTCTCCTCTCTCTCTCTCTCTCTCTCTCTCTCTCTCTCTCTCTCTCTCTCTCTCTCTCTCTCTCCCCACTTTCTCTCCTCCTCCGAACAGTATGTAAAATCATTGCTTCTACCTTCTCTGAATAGCAATTTCCCCATGTATATGAAGTGGACTTTGTTATCAGCCTAACAGCCCCCCCATCCCCTCCCTCTCTGTTAGTCGGGCTATCCAAAACATTAAACTGAATGTTTTCCCCAGGTCTTTTTCACCTTACTTTCGCGTTTGTTGCATGGACTGTCTCTACATCCTCGTGTTTGCTTCTTGCATTTTTCACTGTATTCCAAAACATGTATAACTCAATGTGTCCTATCCCACACTCACCATCCCCGCCCTCTCACTCCTCCCCCCGCCCCCCACCCTCTCTCTCTCTCTCTCTCTCTCTCGTCATTAAACCTCTCATTTTACAAGCTTCAACACCTATCGCCTTAATTGACTCAGTGTTGTTGATCCTGCTCAGGTCGAGGACAGGATGCAAAAAAAAAAAAAAAAAAAAAAAAAAAAAAAAAAAAAAAAAAACCCCACACCAGCACTTACCTATTATATCCGTCCGTACAGAATTTCATCTTGTCTTGTCTAATCTTCTTCCCACTCCCTCCTCTCTCCCCCTTCCCCCCCCCCCCTCTTCTCTCTCTCCCTCTCATCCGCGGGTGCCCCTTTATCTTGTCAACCTTTCTCATCCTGTGTACACCGCATTCCTGTCACAACTTATCTGCCCAACATCCCCCGGCGACCGAATTCCCCTAGCCAGCAACAGGTAGCCGCCAAATTGTCTGCCTGTCGCCACCACGGCCTAGACCTCCGGTCAACACAAATCAAGCTCGCCCCCAAGGTCTAGCCCACGGACAAAACACAAATCAAGCACGACTCGCGCCTCTCACAAATTGCTCTGGTCTGCCCTCCTGAGCTGATATCGGCGTCAGATACGGGCAGGCACGGCAAATAACGAGCTTGTCTTGAAAGGAGGAGGATCTGCACGTGCATCCCTATCTTAATCTTCATAATTGGTTGTGACTACCTTTTGCACTCAACTCTTTTCTCTGAGAAAGGTCACTCTACCTACCTTTATCTAGGGTGTTGTTGTTCTGATGGCAGTGAATGGCGGCGGTGGTAATGCGTTTCAGTAATCAGAATATCGAGAGAGAGAGAGAGAGAGAGAGAGAGAGAGAGAGAGAGAGAGAGAGAGAGAGAGATGATTGAAATTTTCAATCTTCCAGTATTAGATCTTATATGTCCAGTAGCTTTCCCACATCCTCATCCCTCCTTTCCCCGATATTTTTTTTTTAACGTAACAGAAATCTTTAAAAGATGGGTTTTTTTTTTTGGTCAAAAAATGATTTCCACATCTCTGCCTACTCCGTCCACTCCCAAATACATACACGCCTACACTCCTGACACAACATAGCAAAGACATACACAAATGCACGCATGCACACACATACAGACATACACCTACACGCAGAGACAGAGAGGAGAGGAGAAAGAGGGGAGGAGAGAGAGAGAGGGGGGGGGGGGGGACAGGGGAGAGGAGGAGAGGAGAGGAGAGAGAGAGAGAGAGAGAGAGAGAGAGAGAGAGAGGGAGACGAGAGAGGGACACGGGGGGGGGAGAGACAGGAACGAGGGGAGGAGGACAGGAGAGGGAGAGAGAGGGGGGGAGGAGGAGGAGGGAGGGAGAGGGGATAGAGGGGAGGAGAGAGGAGATAGAGAGAGGATCGAGAGAGAGAGAGAGAGGAGAGGAGGGTGAGGGGAGAGGAAGAGAGGGAGACCAGGAAAGGAGAGAGGAGGGGAGAGGAGAGAAGAGAGGACGAGGGAGAGAGAGAGAGAGAGAGAGATGGATCTAGGGAGGAGAGAGAGAGAGAGAGAGGATGGAGACAGAGAGATAGAGAGAGAGGAGAGGAGAGATGGAAGAGAGAGAGAGGAGAGAGATAGAGAGGAGAGAGAGAGGGAGAGGAAGATCGAGAGGAGAGAGAGAGAGAGAGATAGAGGAGAGGAGAGAGGAGGGATACGGAGTCCAGAAGAGGAGAGGGGAGAGGAGAGGAAGGAGATTGAGAGAGATGAGAGAGAGAGAGAGAGATGAGAGAGGACCAGGAGCAGGGACGCGCCGGGAGAGAGCGAGAGAGAGAGGAGACTCGCGCCTCTCCCATGTGAGCCCCCCCCGTGCTGGGGGGGGTATGGGCAGGGGAGTAGGAGTGTGGGGGGAGAAGGGGTCGGCCATGGCCATGCAAAAACACATGGCCGGGGGCACGTGCGAGTGTGGAATGAGGCAATATTTAGCCACTTATCACGCAGGCCGTCATGGCTGTGATTGGGCCGGAGCTATTATTGTACATTACGCATAATGCCATCATCACAGTACATGACTTCCGCGGTACTTGACCCGGGAACCGAATCAGAGATGACAGGAATGCCGTCTATGCTAAATACGTTTAATTATCCACAAGCCAGTCCTAAAGAGAGAGATGGAGAGAGAGAGAGAGAGGAGAGGAGAGAGAGGGGGGGGGGGGGGGGGGGGGAATATAAGGGGGGGAAGGCGCTTGTGGCGTTGTTTTTCACATACTATTCTGACATTTGAGTTAAGGTCACGCAACTAAATGTGCTGAGGGAGAGCCGAGGGTGGGGGTGGGAGGCAGATGAGGGGGTGGGGGGGGGTGTGGGGGTAGCATGTGAAAGTATGGTGAGACATCAACCACGTTAAGACAATTATAGTTGGCACATTGCCACGGTAACAACTAATTGAGACGTATTATTAACGCGCACGCGCGCGCGCGGCGCTGTGTGTGTGTGTGTGTGTGTGTGTGTGTGTGTGTGTGTGTGTGTGTGTGTGTGGCTGTGTGTGTGTGTGTGTGTGTGTGTGTGTGTGTGGAATGCACGAAGCAGATTCATACATATTTATTTTCTTTCAAACTTAAGCAGTCATCACCGAGAGATTAAACCCAGAACAAAAAATCTCCACGTCAGCTAGTTTATGTAGAAAAACGCGCGCGCGCGCGCGCGCAGCGCCGCAACACACACACACACACATAGGGGAGGGAGGCACAAAATACTGTTTCTGGCACCCTACCAAAAGAACCGCTGGCTCCAGAGATGCCAGATACAGTCGTATCCCACGTTGTCTGTGTCTGTCTGTCAGTCAGTCGGTCTGTCTGCCTCTCTGTGTCTCTCTATGTCTAATTGTCTGTCTGTGTCTGCATGCTTCTATCTTTCTCTCTCTCTCTCTCTCTCTCTCTCTCTCTCTCTCTCTCCCTCCCTCCCTCCCTCTCTCTCTCTTCTCTCTCTCTCTCTCTCTCTCTCTCTCTCTCTCTCTCTCTCTCTCTTCTCTCTCTCTCTCTCTCTCTCTCTCTCTCACGGGGGTCTCCTTCCACGAGGTGGATTGGGGCATCACGTTGAGCGGTGTCGGCTGACAGAGATCACACTATGTCGGTGTGTGTGTATCTTGGAAACAGAATCCCTGCACCTCCACCATCAGGCTGCCGTGAGCTGCCTTCTTTATCCTGCCCTTCATTGGTAGGGACACGCCTTGATACGGGCACTTATCACTGATAGGGGAGGAAAGGAAAGGGGGGGGGGAGGGGGAGGGGGGGAAGGGTGGTCAGGATGGAAGAGGGCGGGAAGAAAGAGGGGGGGGGGGGGGGAGACAGACAAAAATGATTCGGAGAGGAAAAAAAGAGGAGGAGAGAAGAAGGTGAAGGAGGAAAGACGAAGGGTAACGCGGAGAAGAAGAAGCAGGAGGTGGAGGAGAATTTGGAGGAGGGGAAGGAAGAGAGGAGTAGGGGGAAAAGAAAGAAAAAGAGGGGATGAGGAAAAAAATGGAGAGAAGATGAGGAGGGAAAATCAAACAGTAGAAGGAAAAGGAGAAGGGACAGTGGAAAAGGAGGAAGAAGAGGAAGAAGAGGAGGTGGAGAAGAAGAAGAAGAAGAAGAAGAAGAAGAAGGATGATGATGATGATGATGATGATGATGATGATGATGATGGTGATGATGATGATGACGAAAATGATGATGAAGAAGAAGAAGAAAGAAAAAAGAAAGAAGAAGAAGAAAAGAAAGAAGAAGAAGAAAAAGAAAGATGATGATGAAAAGAACTGACAAGGAAAAAGAGGGAGGAAGAGGAGGAGGAAGAAATGAAGAAGGATGGGGAAGGGAAATAGGAGAACGGGGGAGAAGGAGGAGGAGAAGGAGAAGAAAAAAGACCATGATGTTGATGATGGATCACCATGATGATATGACGACGACGACGACGATGACGATGATAACCATGGAGAAAAATAAAAGTAGACGAAAAAGGAA
>JADBJO010000397.1:260000-277500 GCA_016801955.1 Conus betulinus
AACCTTGCTGACAGACAAAACAAATAACACAACAGACGTAGGATGAATACTTAACCTCCTTGCCGGAGGTCACAACCACCCATCGCTCCTTCCTCACTCCTCATGAAAACAACAACTACTATTGGCACACAACATTGGGCTATTGCTGAAACGTTAAGGGTAAGGAAAACATCTTTCATTTGATTTCATGCTGTTTATAGCCAAGTTGATCGTGAGGGGGAGAGGGTGGGGGGCATGCCAGGACTGTTACCATGTCGAACTCAATTCCATTCATGCATGCCAAAAAAAAAAAAACAAAAATAATAGCAAAAATCACACACACACACACACACCCACACACACACACACACACACACACACACACACACACACAACACACACACGCACGCACGCACGCACGCACACACACATGAACATGCATGAACGCACACACACACATTTCAAATGGCTTTAAATCCATTCCACCCCACCTTCTCCCTACCCCCTCCCCTTGAAAAAAATCCCACATCAAATCAAAAACATTTTTCTCTTCAAGGGGGAAAAAAAAAAATCCCATCTGGGTGAACATGCATTGACTACGTCTTCAAGTAGTTTCCTAGAAGTGGTTACGTTTAATATCACGTCAGTTCCAACACTATCAGAACACGTCTCTTAGTGAATGGTTCATCTGCGCCATGCATCTGATGCTTCCCCGCCATTTGAAAGATAGGAGTCGTGAGTAAACGGAGTGGCCTGTGGGTAAGCGGCACCAAACTGTTTCTTCTTTGCAGCCACCGTCGACAGGTGGTAGACATTCCTTACAGTTTGGATGGCATGAAACTATCAATACCTGTTTGTGTTTTCCGATCAACTCGTTAGTGATTTTTGGACTATGATCTTTGCAAGGAAATCTTAAATGACGCAGGGAACAGTAAACGGTATACAGTAAACAAGAACGGTAGCTCTTGCTCCTATGATGAAATATTTCATCATGGGAGCAAGAATTACCCCACTTGTTTGTTATTCATGATCTTTGGAGTTCAAATCTGTGTAGTAGATTGATGACACTGTTGTTTGTCATTCATGATCTTTGGAGCTGAAATCTGTACAGTAGATTGATGACACTTTCGCAACACCGAACAAAACGGTATCAACGAAAAACATATTCGTAAATGGTATCGTCCATTTTGGAATCAAATCGATTTGAAATCATTCGCAAGTGGTATTTCCATATTGGAATCAAATTGATTGGAAATATTTAAAGTTGTATGAAGCTAATTGAAAACTGAACGGCATGACATATTTGACGTCTGTGTGCAGTCTTGGTAATTTGAGTCTTTTCGGTAGGCTGACATGTCTTAAATTTGAAAAAAAAAAAAGTTGTGGTTGTGGTAACATACCACAAAATAGATGCGGTAGGTAGCAGCAATTTTGTTGTCTCTTCATTTATTTACTTACTTACTTACTTATAATTTCCCCTTTCGTTACGGCTGAAACCTGGTGTAACTGAGTCTATAAATCATAATGTTCACCGTTTACGCCTGGACCTCTACCCTTGACGAAGCACAACCAGTCTGTACCCACTGTGCGAGCAGCCGGTCTAGTCAGAGCAAAGGACGTCACTCTTCGCTGGTCAACGAAGGAAAGCTCTCGGATATCACATGGAAATTATCTTCTCCCCTCTCGGGGTTCGACAGTTCATGTCACAGATGATCGGACGGCGAGCATTTCGTTCTGTGCTATACGATTGTGAAGTTTTGGTTGTCTTTGTGTTTGACCGGCCAAGAAAAAAAAAAGACGACGAAAAAGATTGGGATCAGCTGGTACAAAAGGGTCGGTTGGGTTCTTGTATTCATAACTATTTTTTCCTTATGTTGAACCTGCTCGAGGTTTCCTACGAAAATCTTCGTTCTTCGTTTTATTTTCCTTAATTCCCGTGTGCGTGTGTGCGTGCGTGCGTGCGTGCGTGGGCGCGCGCAACATTCACTTCTTTCATGTCAAGAATACAAACGTGATAGTCTCTCCTGCCTATGGCTTTTGATATATACGAACACAAATTATTACAGAACTTTGCACACACACACACACACACACACACACACACACACACACACACACACACACACAGAGGAGAGAGAGAGAGAGAGAGAGAGAGAGAGAGAGAGAGAGAGAGAGAGGAGAGAGACAGACAGACAGACAGACAGACAGAGAGACAGACAGACAGACAGACAGACAGAGATGAAGTGAAGGAAGGCGTCAACAATCTGCCGTCAAATCCCGTGGGATCCCTTGCACCAGCCGCACCACATGCCGCGCACAGACACGCCTTTGAACACTGATTAACATCAGGCCCCGGCTATTTTCAGGACAATCAGTGGCTGCAAATTGCACGAGAGAGAGAGAGAGAGAGAGAGAGAGAGAGAGAGAGAGAGAGAGAGAGAGAGAGAGAGAGAGAGAGAGAGAGACAGACAGACAGACAGACAGACAGACACACACACACAGAGATGATGATGATGATGATGATGATGATGATGATGATGATGATGATGACGACGACGATGATAATCCGTATTTCGAAGGTAAAACAGATAAGCAAACACATGCTTTTTTTTTTTTCGTCCGGCCTTTGCCCCGCTAAGGGACTAACTAAGCATTACTAGCAACTAAAACACACAAAACTTGTAACAAACACACATACCTTCACAACAGCAATCCTGCCCTGGACAGAAGAGATGTGTTGGAAAGAGGAATCCCTAACACATCTGCACTGAAAAGATGAGATATTAACAGACTTGTCCTGCAAAGACGGAGACCCAAAAATCTTGTATTGGAAAGAGGAGATTCTGGCAAATCTGTGCCAGAAAGAGGACATCCGAACATCCTGTCCAAGAAAAAAAACAGATACTAATAAATCTGTCCTGGGAGGAAAAGATCCTATCAAGCCTGTCCTGAAAAAAAAAGATCCCAACAAATCTGTCTTGGAAGAGAGAGACCCATACAACTCTGCACTGGAAAGAGAAGACCTTACATGTGCATACAAAGCTTGTCACCATTCTGGCAAGGGCATATCCTCACAGAAGTTCTGTCAGATGACACGATTCTGATCAAACATGTCCTAAACACAGAAGACCCAAAACAACGTGTCCTGGGAAGGAATCTCTCTAATGGAAAGAGGAGAGGTCGGTTTTGTACGGTACAAAGCAAAGGACACACAGACTTACTACTGCGTAGGCAAAAAAGACTAAAAGACTTTCTACTGTGTAGACGTGTAGGTGTGGACGGATAGTGAAAGGACAGCCTTATTATCGTGTAGAGTAAAGGACGATCTCTGCAGGCGAAAGGAAAGATAACTCTGTAGTGAGAGAAAGGTTAATCTAACTAGGTAACTCTGCAGCTGAAAGGTTAATCTAACTAACTAGAAAGGATAATCTAACTAGATAACTCTGTAGTTGAGAGAAAGGATAATCTAACTAGATAACTCTGTAGCTGAGAGAAAGGATAATCTAACTAGATATCTCTGTACTTGAGAGAGAAAGGATAATCTAACTAGATAACTCTGTAGTTGAGAGAAAGGATAATCTAACTAAAAAGGATAATTAAACTATTGTGTCGGGGACTAGGGAAGGCCTCGGTAGACGAAAGAGAAGATAACTCTGTAGGTGAGAAAAAGAACAGTCTTAGCAATGTATGGGGGAAGGACGGACTCTGTAGGAGAAAGAGAAGATAACTCTGTAGGTAAGAGAAAGGACAGTCTTACAAATGTGTTGGGGAAAGGACAGTCTCCGAAGGCTAAAGGAAAGAAAAAATTTTAGCCGTGTAGGAAAATGGACAAATCTGTTTTCTGCTGCGTAGGGGAAAGAACAAAACTTTTCTACGGTTTATGTCGTCGGATGGATACTTTCTCACGCACTGGTAAAAAGGACGGGTAGACTTTTCAATGTGCAGACGAAAGGATGGTTAGAATCTCTACTGTTCCGAACAAAGGACGGATGAACTTTCTACAGCATATGCGGATAGGCAGATAAAACTTTCTAATACATAATACGAAAGGGCGGACAGACTTGTTTTTATAAACTCCAGAGGCATAAAGAATCATAGATTTCTGCTGCGCAAGCGAAAGGACGGATGAACTTACTACTGCATGGCCAGAAGAAAAGATATAACAACCGACAGGCTTTCCACTGTGCATAAGAAGGACAGACTATCTGCTGAGAAAGCAGAAGAGCGGATAGACTGTCTAGCACAAGGCCTAGAGTGACGGGAAATGTTGTAGGAACATGGGGGATGGAGGAGAGACAAAACAACAAACCAAAGACAGACTTGAATTATTGAAAATTAGAGTAAGCAGGTACGCACATGCGCACGCGCCACACCCCCTTCTCCCTTCCCGTCTCCCCTACACCCTTCCACTCTCTCTCCCGCACAGACAGTAGAGCTAGCACCCTACTACATCATCCCACCAGAGTTGATGCCCCGGCCAAACAGGAGAGAAAAGAAACAGTAAGAAAACGGGGCAGGGGAGGTAGGGCAAAGCAGTGACTGCGGTGAGTAGCGAGTCAGGAATGCAGGGAGGCTGGAAGGCGGCAAACTAGCAGGAAGGCAGCAGCAGCAGCAGCAGCAGCAGCAACAACAACAACAGCAGCGGCAGCCATTCAACAGCTCCCCCCTCCCTTATGCTGTTCTGCCCCCAGACATGCCACACAACAACCAGCCTGGAAGCCGGCCAAATCACGGACCCCCTGGTGAACGAATCCACAGAAAATGGAGGGGATTGTATGGGAGGGTATGGGGGGGGGGGGGGGGGGGGGGTAAGAGATTGTCAGAACCCCCATAGGCGATCTGTGAAATACAACCACAGACATGCGGTTCCTATGTTGCTGGCGTGGTGCTCACGTGTGGAAACTGTCCGTATCGTGGCGAGTGTGATGAGAAAAGGATCGATTCTGTGCTATTTATACCCTCAGTGGAACATCCACTCCGTTTATGAGAAAAAACACGGTCTTTTTTTTTTTTTTTTTTTTAAGTTAAGGTGGATTATTGTGTTATGGACGTCATCTGTCTAAAGACAGTTTATTTCCGTAGAAAAACACTACAGCTACGTGTAGTGGTACTACAGTGATACATCTGCGTACGTTTAATATGACACTGAGCATTATGGAAAGAGAGACAGACAAAGTAAAAAGAGCAATCTAAATCACACACACACGCGCGCGCGCGCGCGTGCACTCTCTCTCTCTCTCTCAAAGTGCACAGTAACATTTATTTAATAAACCATACAAAGGAGACAATTTTCAACACCAAAAAAAATCTTCTTCATACGCCACAATTAAACAGACAGAATAAAAAGGACAAAAAGTACTTCCAATATGGCTGCCGATAAAACTATTCATTTTCCTTGGACAGCCATTTGGGGATAAGTTTTTTTTTTTGTTTGTTTTTTTTTTTTTCGTTCTGATGCTAGGGACGTTTTTGAAGAAAACACATGAAAAAAAAAGTCTGTTTTGTATTAACAAATAAGCGCCACTTTGACTCTTGGTCATGTGTGTTATAAGTACTTTGACTTGTTTTCATAATGCTGCATCCAGTTTTAGCCTTCTCAACAGCAATAGTAATAAAGAAACAATAACCACAGAACGACCGAAAACTTCGTGCGTCCGCAGGTAGAAGCGTTATTTATTGATTGCTTTTGGCTTGTCACACACCTTTTCATTCGCTGTATTCACTTGGCTCGACTTCAGCTCCTCCTGGCGGCAGTTTACAACATCGTTTATCATTTCCGACATTGCACTCATACATTATTCTCCCTTTCATACAAAGGGCAGGGAAGAGGTGGGACGCAAGAGACGAAGAAAAGGAGAGGGGTGGATGAAACAGGAGGAAGAGAGGTCACAGACGATGTCTGGAAAAACTCTGGGTAGCGGGCGAACAAAATGCTGCTTCGTCAGTTTTCATTTTCTTGAAAATGTTGACCTCAATAGGCCAAATTTTCCATGTATCACAGTCATGCACAGGTAATGACGAACTAAGCCAACCGTTATTTTAAGCGCCAGAGAACTTACACGCTAACATGGCAGAGAAATTTCGATACTTTTTGGAAATGCGTAATACTGATGATTATGAAAGATTACGACTACAATACTTAGTGTTAGGAAATGAACAGATGGCTCAATACTTTATAACTGTTTTGTATTATATTCTTAGTCACGTGCGGGTAAAAAACAATTTGTTATCACTCTATCAGCTACAACGAGATTGCATGCAGGTATATATTTATGCGATGAACGTTCTGCTACATTACAGGAAGCAAACATCTTTTTGTGTATCGATACTGTTCCCTTGAAAGAGAACTACTTTCATACTTTAAATCTGCAGTTTTATATTACCGTTAATGAAATGTGTCAATCGTACGATGATGTGAAAGTGATGGCGAGGATGCTTGCACGTGTGTGTGTGAGTGGGGTTGTGGGACAGGGGGAGGTTAAAGGGGAGGGAACTGCGGGGAGGAAGCTGTATGTTTGTGCTTTGAAGTGTAAAAAGTGGATGTTTTGAAAGCGGGAGGAGGGACGGGAGGGGGAAGTAGGTTACACAGAGAAGAATGAGATGGGATGAGGTGGGACGGCGGGGAAGGGGGGGGGGGGGGGGGGGGGAGCGGCAGGTTGAATGATCTATGCTCGTCATATACTGTGCATCCTTTTAAAGGGAAAAGACCCTAGTGTGCATGGCAGAAAAATAACAGTAAAAAACAAACCCTTTTTCTGGTCATTCTCTCCTGGCTGCTTCTACAGCGCATTTGTCGTATAACTTGATCCTGTATCCCCTGGTGGACCTCGTTTGTACTGTGCCATGTTCTGTAACAATTCCTGTATCATATGCTTCTCGGTTGACCTTGTTGTACTGTACAATGCTGCATAGTTTTGCATCCTGTACTTCCAGGGTTTCCCCATGTTTGCATTGTACAGTACTTTCACAACTTTTACCATGTCTTTCCTGTTGACCTCCTTTGTACTGTATAAAAGTGTATAACTTTTTCCTGTATCCTATGGTTAACTTTGTACTATGTGGTATTATATATTCTCTCGTTATCTTCTGGTTGACTTTGTACTGTATAATACTGCATGAATTTATCTTGTGTTTGTAATGTTCAGTGCGCGCGCGCGCGCGTGCGTGCGTGCGCGTGCGTGCGTCCGTGCGTGCGTGCGTGCGTGCGTACGTGTGTGTGTGTGTGTGTGCGTGCGTGTATATGTGTGTGTGGTTAAACGTGGCTTTGTCACAGAACATCGCCAGTAACAACTGTCTTATTGCCTTAGGTTCTCTTACGTGCATTTAATACATGATGTACACCGTGCTTCAGTTCACCTTCCATGGCGAAAGAATAGGGTCCAGACTGTCACTTAAGGTGTGGTGGAGAGGAGGAGAGATCTTGAATGCATGCCCTGGATGTCCTAACTACCTTGGCAGACCTGACCAAACGGACAAACACACCATCAACGATGTTTGTTGAATTTGAAAGCCTCATGACAGCAAGCTCACATGAATGAATGACGGCGAAGATACACGTCTGACGTATGACTTCATCATCGTTCATATCAGTTGGCAAATGCATCACACTAGGGCTGGGCTTGATGAAGTGTCAGCGTCTGCATTCGTCCTTTGACATGCAGGCCTGCATAACTGGAATATGCAAGGTAGACAGAAAGGGGGAGTGACTGGGAGAGAGAGAGAGAGAAGAGAGACTAAGAGAGGGGTGAAAGAAAGAGAGACAGAGAGGGAGAGAGGGGTGAGTGGGAAGGAGGCGGGGTGGGAGAGAGAGAGAAAGAGAGCGAGAGAGAGAGAGAGAGAGAGAGAGAGAGAGAGAGAGAGAGAGAGAGAGAGGAGAGAGAGAGAGAGAGGGAGAGGATCGGAGAGAGGAGAGAGAGAGAGAGAGAGAGAGAGAGAAGAGAGAGAGAGAGAGAGAGAGAGAGAGAGAGAGAGAGAGAGAGAGAGACAGACAGAGAGAGAGAGAGAGAGAGAGAAGAGCGAGAGAGAGAGAGACAGAGAGAGAGAGAGAGAGAGAGAGAGAGGAGAGAGAGAGAGACAAGAAAGAGAGACAAAGAGTCAGATTGAGAGACAGGGGAGAGAGAGAGAGAGAGAGAGAGAGAGAGAGAGACAGACAGACAGACAGACAGCAGGCAGGCAGGCAGACAGACATACATACAGAGACAGACAGGAGGGACAGAGAGAAGGAGGGGAAGACGGGCACAAAGGAGGGGCCTGACTGATGCATGGCTGAGAAGTCCAATGTATTACATCTGTCTGCACTTTCCAAAGACCTTGCAAAGCGCGGTAAGAGTGAATGGCGGTGGTGGTGTGTGTGTGTGTGTGTGTGTGTGTGTGTGTGTGTGTGTGTGTGTGTGAAAGAGAGAGAGAGAGAGAGAGAGAGAGAGAGAGAGAGAGAGAGAGAGAGAGAGAGAGAAATACAGACAGGTTTAAGTTTGTTTTTTTTTTAAATCGTATCTATCTATCTGTTTTTGATTTTGAACAACAGCCCTGATATGAGCTCCACACCCTCCTCCCCTCCAGCGGTTGGGCTGTGCGCAACACGAATTGGTTTGATTTGATTTGTCTGCACACACATATACATAGACAAAACACACACACACACACGTATGTATACACACACACACACACACACACACACACACACACACACCATGTACACCTTCGTCCTTCATGAAGAGGAACACGTGCATCATCACGCAACCACAGAAACAACCAGAAATGTACACGGGAGAGCTCAGACCCCTGTCAAACATCGGACGGTCCTTAAGTCCGCCCTTTGACCCGTATCCTCACTGCACATTCGCGTCAAATCTTCACGTCTTTGTCCTCGTGCCAAAGCCCACCTACTCACCAAGTTTTATTCAAATCGGTTCCACAGTTTTCGTGTAATTTTGCCGATAGGCCGACTAGTCAACAGAAGCGAATATATCACGCACAACCTCGGCGAAGGGAAACATCCACATGATGGAATGGGTCAAGAAAGTGGGGGGGGGGGTGGAGAGGAAGGACGGGGGTCAGAGAAAGAACGAGCCAAATTGTATTTCAAGTGGGTAGTGTGATAAGCATGATTTTTTTTTCTCCGAAAACATACAGCCTTCTGAGAGGGGAAAAGAAATAAAGCAAGAATTGGGACCCCCCCCCCCCCCCCCAAAAAAAAAAAAAAAAGAAAAAAAAAAAGGAAGAAATGTGCATAACACAAACAATCAAAGCAGGAAAATGGGGGATGAAGAAATAAAAGACAATGGAAAAAAAAGGACAAGACAAAAATATTTATTGAGATTGTACATCCCTGTATTGCAATTCAACCCCTTCCCTTCTCCTCATTCAGCCTTTCCCCACCCGCAAATATTAGCTCCCCTGTCTTCCCTCGACGCCAATACAAGGGGGGGAAAACATGCATAGCAATAATCAAGACCAGTAGACACAGCAGGGGATATGATCAGAGAAAAAAATGCCCTCACAGACAAGAAGATGGGGAAAAATTACTACTGCATTCCCAGAGAGAGAGAGAGAGACAGACAGACAGACGGACAGAGACAAAGACAGACAGACTGAGAGAGGCAGGAAGAACAAGAGAACGTACGGAAACAGAGATGGTTAATTGAAACGTCAGAGTGGCAAGCAGTGAAGAAGGAGAAGAGGCGGAAAAGTGGACTGATGAAGCCAAGAGCGATGGGAAGGGGGGTAATGCAGGAAGCCGGAGACCCCATCATGTGACAGCAATGGATCTCCACTTGTCAGCTCTCGCATTCCTCTGTAGGGTGAAGCCGCTGGTAAACCGAGATCTTAATAATAACTACTTGCATAGCGCACAAAATTAGGCCCGTTTTACATAAAATATCAATGAGAATCAAACTAGCTTTGTACCAGGAAGATATATTGGAGATAGTATCCGAACTACCTATAATATTATAGATTATCTTGATAGGAAAGATTTACCAGGTTTAATTTCAAAAGACTTCGGAAAAAAAACTTGATTCAATCAACTGGTTATACATGAAGAATGTACTAACCACCTTTGGTTTTGGAAAAGAGAGTTATGCAAATGGATCTTCACTTTTTATGAAACATACAAGCATATGCAATTGTAAATGGAAAAGTATCTCAAAGCTTCCAAATAGGGAGAGGCTGTCGCCAAGGTGATCCATTATCACCTTACCTATTCATTTTGTGTGCTGAAATACTCGCTTGCAGGATTAAAGAAGACAGATATAAAAGGCGTAAAAATAGCAGATTCTGAATTCAAAGTCAATCAGTTTGCTGATGACACGTCATTAACTTTAAATGGGGACAGAAGATCTTATGAAAAACTTCTTATGACTCTGACTGAATTTGAATGTTTCTCAGGGATAAAACTGAATTTTGAGAAAACCTTCAACTTGTGACTGGGCAGCAAGAAAAAATGTCTCTAGTTACATTTTCAAGTCATGGAAAAATGGAATGGAATCCCTCAAAATTAAAAATCCTAGGACTCTGGTTTACAAATGATCTCTCAAATGTCATAGAGAACAAACATAGCAGATAAAGTTCCCGAAGTGAAAAATCTTTTCAAGGTATGGCTGCAGAGAACCGTAACACCTCTTGAGAGAATTGCTGTATTAAAGTCTCTAATTTTGTCAAAACTCATTTATCTGTGGATGCTACTTCCAAATCCTCCAAACTCTCAGATTAAACAAATGAAAAAAAAATGCTGTGAATTTGTATGGGACAACAAAACTGATCAAATTAAGAGGAAATTAAAAAGGGGGAAATAGATATACCCAATATTGAAAAGTATATAAATGCACTAAAACTTGCTTGGATTAGGAAGGTTTTTACTCGTTCTCCAAATTGGATACAAATGCTACATTCTGTGTGCCCACATTTAGACTCATTAAAGAATTTGCGGACCGGGGCTTTTTGAACGCTGTGAACTTAATTCTTTTTGGAAAGACGTATTCTCGGCGTACTCTAAATTTTACACCCAAGTTGAACTAAAGGATGGATGTCAGTTACTGTCAGAACCCATCCTTTTCAACAGGAGATTTAAGATCGAAAACAAACCTTTTTATTACAAAAAAATGGGCAGACAACAATATCCTTTTTGTGAAAGATTTAGTTAATAGCAACGGCGAATTTTTTAGCTACAGATCTTTCACACAAAAATATGGAATTCGGGTAAACTTTCTGGAGTTTACAAGTTGTCTGCAAACAATAATAAAAAAAATACAAACGAATGAGAAGAATTATGTTTTATGACAACATTGGTGGGGCATGTCAAAAACTGTTGAAGTATTAATTAGTGTCAATAAAGGATCCAGAGCTTATTACAACGTATTACTAAAAGAAGTGGAAACACTGAACATTCAACCATTTGTAAAATGGGAAGAAAAATTAAACATTCCAATTGACTGGAAGGCACTACCAATAAAAATTTTAAAAATAATAAAAGAAGTCAAAATGAAATGGTTTCAAATCAAACTGTGCTATAGAATATTAGTTACGAATAACATTCTAAGAAACATGGGTATTGTCTACAGCAACAAATGTAACTTTTGTGACAAAGAAAAGAACTCGACAGAGCACTATCTATACAAATGTCGATTTTCTTCAGCATTCTGGATGGATTTGGAGCAGTTTATTAAAGAAAAATGCAGTACCTGCCATCGTCTGTCATTACATATGGAGCCAATTCTCTGTGGTGTTGCAGATAACATTAAAACTGACGAAATGATTGATCTCATAATCCTACTCGGTACGTTTCTTTCTTCATAAGTTAAGAATACAAAGCATAAAACCTAATCTACAGGTATTTTTGAAGAAAATAGAAAGTAAATATGAAACTGAAAAATACTCTCATACATGCAGAGTTTGAAATGAAGTAGTTTCCTTATACTGGTGTAATAGATACTTAAATAAAAGAATTAATGCCATGCCAAATTCAAGAAGCTTATGAATATATACTATATGAGTATTAACAATTTTAAGGGAACAGTCACATCAGAAGCTCCTCATACAGTGCTGTACGGTGGAAGGGACCCCCACCCCCCACCAGACCCCTGATCCCCCCCCCTCCCCAACAGTCTTTGTGTGTGTGTGTGTGTGTGTGTGTGTGTGTGTGTGTGTGTGTGTGTGTGTGTGTGTGTGTGTGTGTGTGTGTTGTCTGTTTGTTTTTGATGTCTTTGTACTTTTCCTCTCTGGTCATTTATATATATATATATATATATATATATATATATATATATATATATATATATATATATGCTTTATCACTACCTTTTTCGCGAAGTTTGTGCTGATTTGTGTTTGTTGTTGTTTTCATCTTATTTATCATTTTTTTAAATACTAAACTTGCTACTCCCATGGAAGTTTATAACACACTCGGAGATAGCTGAGCAGATATATAATTAATTGTATGTTTGCTGGTGTATATAGACAATACTTATATCTATACCGTATGGATAGATTTATGCATATTAATCTGTGCTGGTTTATGTTCATGGTTGTGCATATATGTATAATGCGAAAAAAAAAGATAAAAAGAACCCTCTACTAATCGCGAGGAATTTTACAGACATTGGCGAATGATGAAGCCCGACGTATATTTATGTTTAGATTATTAAGAGAGACGGAGATTAGAAATTAAAGACGAAGTTTAGAAAAACCTGGTCTATGATTGAAATTCTACGTGCGCAGTGTATCTGTTGAATATAATTAATTAAATTGTGACTTTTTTTTTTTAATGTGTTTGATGCATTAACTGAACGAAGCGAATAAAGTAGTGACACTTCGTAGGTTTGTGGTCCACACATTTTTTTTTTTTCCATTTTTGCATTTTAAATCTGTTATCTGTTAATCAAACGAGGCGAATTAGTTATGATATCTAATACAGGTTTCAAACACATTTACTGAATCAGGTGAATATTTCATTACTTTTTTTTTTTTAAGTTTCACAGAGAGAGAGAGAGAGTGAGAGAGGCAGAGGCGCAGAGAGAGAGAGAGAGAGAGAGAGAGAGAGAGAGAGAGAGAGAGGCGAGGAGAAGCCAGAGGGAGGGGAAGGAAAAGGGGGGGGGGGGGGGTAAGCGGGGCAGACGCAGACACAAGCACAGAAGTACAGAAAGAGAGGCAGACCGAAACAGAAACACTGTAATTTTCAGGTCCAACACTACCTACGGTTTCCGTTTCACCTCAACAACCACGTTTACTGGCACACACACACACACACACACACACACACACACACACACACACACACACACACACACACACGCACGCACGCGCACACACACACACACACCACCCCCACACATATACACCCCTACCCCCCACCAAAACATACCACACCACAACCCGACCCTCATTTTTTCCACCCCCCTTCCCCCCCCCCCCCCCACTCCTCTCGCCCTCGCCCCTTTCCCTCCCTTCTCTTCGAAATAATTTTCAGCTAAAGGCAGAGAGCCAGACCCCTGCTTGCCTTCACTGGCGGCCGCAGCCCGGGCAGCTCGCTTCAATTACTGCCCAATTTTCCGCACAGTGCATGCTGCTGTTACGTGATGGACTCTGAGCCCACGCCCAATCTCACTGCTAGCGGGGAAAGGTGGGAAGAGTGGGGCAGGGGGGAACGGGGGGGGGGGGGGGGGGGCGAGTGGAGGTGGAGGTGGGGTGGGGTGTGTGGATGTTGTTGGGTGGTGGGTGGGGTGTATGTGTGTGTGTGTGTGTGTGGGGGGGGGGGATGTTGTTGAGGGGGTTGGTTGGTGGTGGTGAGGTGTGATGTAGTGGGTTTGGCGGTGGGAGTGAGGAGGGATGGCGAGTGGGGAGAGATAGCCATGTTTTTTTTTTTTTCATCTCTCTCTCTCTCTCTCTCTCTCTGACTGTATCTGTCTCTAATTGGTTTTCTACCGGTAATTACCTCCCTAAGTGGATGCATGTATTAATGTCTAAGTGTGCTCATGTGTGCACGTGCGCATGTGTGTGCATGTGCTTGTATAAACGAGTGTGAGTTTGTGTGCGAGTGAGCAAATGAAGATGCACGTGTGTGTGTGTGTGTGTGTGTGTGTGTGTGTGTGTGTGTGTGTGTGTGTGTGTGTGTGTGTGTGTGCGCGCACGCGCGCGCGCGTGTGTGTGTTTGTGTGTGTGTTTGCACACATACGTATTGTCTGTATTTGCATCAGCAGCTGTCACTCTACACAGACCATCCCACGAAATGTGTCAACGTTCGGAACCAGAGATGTCGATCTCCGTCATTTCCACGGAACCGTCAAAAGGGTGTTGTCCTCATTGATGTGACATCCAATACAAGCTCGCCCAAACGAAATTGATCCCTCCCCCCCTTCACTCCCCTCCCCCCCCCCCCCCCCCCCCCCCCCCCCCCAAAAAAAAAAAAATCATCTGACTCTTGTCAGGCAATTCATAACTGTCGGATGGCAAAGCCTGCTCCTAGATAAAATCAATCAACTATGGAAAAATCGAGAGCACCACCACCACCACCACCACCGCCTCCTCCAGCCATGCTTTGAAAAGAAAGAGACCAATGAAGAAGACTAAATACCCCATCGCCATAGCCAACAGCAAAACTAATCATCTCCTGAGATGAATAACCCAAATACATATGACCGACTACAATACCACCATCACTACCGCTACCAACAATCTGCGGTGAAATGAAACATATTAAGCATAGACAACTTGAGTGTTCTATCATCACCATCACCAACACTAGCAATAACCCTCTGCTAAGACACAAATAAATAAACCCCAAATGGGAAAGACCAAATACAAGACCAACATCACCACCACCACGACTACCATCACTCTTGTTCTGAGAAGAAATGCATCAAATATGGAATGAGTAGAACACCATAACTATTACTACCACCACCAGAAACAACGATCCTCTACCGAGGTAAAGAAATAAATGAAATGTACAAAAGTAGATACTTTTCCGTCACTCTCAACAACCCTGCTCCGAGATGAAATAAAGATTACTCCACTACCATACCATCGATAGAACCCTGGCGTAATAGATCAAAATATAGAAAAAGAGTACAGCACTATCATCATCACCAAGAATGAGAACCCTGCTCCGAGATAAAATGCATCAAATATTGAGGACTGGGTACCCCATTTACCATCACCCCCAACCTTCACCAATCGTGCTCAGATATGAAATAAATCAAATATAGAAGAATAAGTACCCACCCAAAAAACGCTGGCATCACCTGCAACAACTGCTCTGAAAGTAAATGCATCACATACAGAAAAATACGCTTCAAACATCACCACTACGATCTCCAGTTGCACAAATAACAAAACTGCTATTCCCCAAAGAATGGTGGTGAGGAGGTGAAGGTGATGGGGGGGGGGAGAAGGGGGGGGGGGGGGGGGGGGGGGGGGGGGGGGAGAGAAGTGGGCCAGGTGAAGCGCATAACAAGAGAGCAGGAAAAGCTGGAGGTGGGAAAGACTGCTTAATCTTGTTAAGGCATACGAGTTTAAACGATTTTTGTTTTTCCTTATAAACCATATGTCTCGACAAAACATGTACATGGAGACAGCACGGCTGGATGCTGCATAATCCTATTTGATACTGGCCGAGGCAAAATGAAAAAAAAAAAAAAAAAGGCGAGTGGTTGAGCACGTTCCCTTGATGAACTGCTAGACTGGTGGTGGGTTCAAATCCAGGAAGGATAATGAAATAAGTCGCTGGGGGTTCTGGCGGTCGGTGGGGGTGACGTCACTTCCCTTTGTGGTTTCCGCTCAGCGGGATGTTGGTTGGATTAAGTCCAATTTCATTTATGTAACTGCTTACATGCACACACAAGTTTTCGGGGATGGGAAGGGGGGGGGGGGGGGGGGGGGGGGGGGGGGGGGGCGGGGCGAGAGAGAGAGAGAGAGAGAGGGGGGGGGGGGGGAGAGTTTTGTTTGGCACCTGAAACTTCGAGTGCTTGAAAGAAAGAAAAAAGACATATGAATGGATCGTTAGTTGAATCAGTCTATTGCCATAGACAAATGCATACAAGGAAAAACACAAACATGCGAACATTCTCTCATCCACACGCGTGCGCGCACACACACACATACGCACGCCCGCCCGCCCGCACGCACACACACAACATACACACACACAGGCACGCACCCACGGACATACACACAAGCATGCACGTATACATGCATACACACATACAAACACATACGCACACACACACACATACAAACACACACGCACGCGCGAACACACTTATATACAAATGGTCGCATAAGCACATACACACACACCAAGACAAGCTCACACGTACGCGCGCGCGCACTCACACATGGGCAAACGCATGCTCACTTACATATAAATAGACGCATAAACATAAACCACCACACACACGCACGCACACACGCACCCGCACACACGCGCGCGCGCGCGCACGCACGCATGCACATAAACAGACACGAACGATCGCATGTAAACAGATAAGCAAACGCATACAATTACACAACATTACACAACACAGCACACACACACACACACACACACACACACACACACACACACACACGCCATGCATTTATCGCTGTGCGGGGCAGAGAGGGTTTGCAAGCCGTGAACTCCTATCCCATGAGAAGCCTCGACTCGCGACCATAAGCTTTATAACGGAACTCTCCAACCATTTCACAACGAGCCCCCTCATAAGTATACTCTGAACTTAGGAGTTTCAACGATCAAAGAAAACTCCAGCCGAACACGAAACATTAGATGATGGTTTCTGGCTCCCCTAACCTGCCTTGCAAGGAGTTGGGGGTGTATACCGACGGGAACTGGTCAGGAATGCTTCATTATAACCGCCCAGTTTTTGCACGTGCACAAGCAGGTACTCCCAACTCCTTCCCCTAAAAGAAAATCCGTTGTTAATTAAATGGTAAAATCTGCTATCAAACTGAATAGCATACGATGATGCCACGGAAGACGGTTGTTTATATTCTGTTACAAGTTCCAGATATATATATATGGTGCCATATTTGTCGTGCGAAAATTGCCTGGTTCTACCCCAAATCATATTCTACAGTTCTAACGCGCCAGCATCTTTCTGTATGTGTGTGACGTGTGTGTGTGTGTGTGTGTGTGTGTGTGTGTGTGTGTGTGTGTGTGTGTGTGTGTGTGTGTGTGTGTGTGTGTGTGTGTGTGTGTGTGTGTGTGTGTGTGTGTGTGTGTGTGCGTGCGCGCGCGCGCGCGCGCATGCCTGTGCGTGTGCGTGTGTGTGTTGTGTGTGTGTGTGTGTGTGTGTGTGTGTGGTGTGTGTGTGTGTGTGTGTGTGTGTGCATGCGCACGAGCATGCGTGCGCGCCTGTTTGCGTACTTACGAGTATGGGTACGTGTGCATGTATGTGTATACGTGCATATGTGCGTGTGTTCGCAAGAGAGTGAGTGAGTGAATGAGTGAGTGAGCGTGCCTGCGTGCGCGCTCCATGTGTGTGTGTGTGTGTGTGTGTGTGTGTGTGTGTGTGTGTGTGTGTGTGTG